>JZLH01S0629556.1:15977-29534 GCA_001188425.1 Eucidaris tribuloides | reverse complement strand
CGTTTGCCTTGTATAGTTTTTTTTATCTACATAGGATGTGGATATACTATTCTTCAAACTTTTAATAGAATTGTGTATAAATAGCATTTAAGTTATGTAGCTTTTTTGAAAACTGTACATAAAAGAGATAAATCACCCAAGTGCAGTATGGTGAAGCTAAAATCTGATTCGACAGAGTGGCTGTCAAGTTTTATCAGATTTATATCTTTCCTCCTTTGCATCTGTTCTTATGTGTTGTAAGTCCCTATCATCAAGCATAAACTAAACAAATATGTCTTTCCCTGTATCTTTCATGGGATTTCCAGAATCAAGTCATTAACAATTTACCTGAATCTCAAATATATTAAAGAGATTAAAGATTCTGCAACAGACCTTTGACTTCGAGTCATTTTGATGGACTATATTAAAGCAATTTATGTGAGAAGTTTGAAGATGTGTATATTCCGGTCACAAGATTCATCTGAGATCAACTATAATTTGCTACCCACCTTATTTTTTCCCCTGTAAACCACTCAACCGGAGGCAAAAAGCGTAGCATCTACAGATTCGGAAAGTGTAACTAATCTGAGAACTTGTTTGTGGACTTAATGAAGACTTGATGCATAGCTAGGAGGTCACAAATGAGTATATTCCGGTAAGGAGTGTCATGTGAAATTAAGCGGAATTTGCCAAATTACATCCTTATCCCCTTGAAACCTAGTGACCATTAGTGGAGCACAAGGAGTCCAATTACCTCCCTCTTACCATCTACTCTTCAATCCTAAGACATGGATATCCCAAAGGTACTCCATACACCTTGATAGGAAGTCTAATGGAGTACATTGTAGCGTGAGATTTCTCTGTTAAAGGGGCACTCCAGTCTCTTTTAGGGCAGTGATATTATTGGGAGAGGTAAAAAATGTCTCAAGAACCAAATGAGTTGAAACATATGGCTAGAGTGTGTATTCAAGCTGGAATGATAAGTCTTTAATATGTTTACTTTGGGGGAAACAAACGCTTATTTACCAGTATTCAAAATTAATCTCTCACCCTAATAGAAATTGATCCTAAAGAAAGCTATACAGTAAATTTCACTGTCACAGGATTTTCTGATAATAATGGTGCAACAAAGAGAAAATGTATGACTATGACATTTTCAGAGCAGAAATCTCATACAGTATAGCTCATTCTGGGAGCATTGTGTTTTTAAATAAAGGCTACTAATTTTGTCATTTCCCTCTAACAAAATAAATCGGTATAAGTTTAAGACAAATTGGACAAAAAAGACTAAGAACCATTATAAAATGGGCAACATTCAGTGTGAGCAACATTTCAATGATTTGGTACTCAAAATATCATAATTTTTTTTTTTTTAAATAAATGGAGCGTTGCCGCCATACAAACAATGTGGTGTTACCAATTTGTAATGACAGTAAGAAGTTTATAAAATTAATAAATTTATTCATATTTTTCAAAAAGATTTTTCTTAAACATTAATTGATGTGTTTTCCCTGATTTTCTGCTTCATTTCAAACCAGCTTACAGTGTACTCTCAGCCTGATATTTCCCTTTAACTATTAACGCGGAGTCTCATGAATATTCATACGTGCTCGTTGCATATCCAGTAAATGAATAAAATGCCATTCATCCGTGTAACGAGCCGTGTGGTAGCGAGCCTTGATTCGAAAGTCACAAATTAGTGACTGCGACGATGAGGATTTATGACAGAGCAGTGAACGCTTGTTAGCGATAATTTTATGAGATTGTTCGAACTTGGTGCAGGTGAACCGAAAAATGCAGATGTGATTAGATACTGCTAGTTGTAAATTAATGAGAAGGATCTATAGGATACTGTTAAAAGAATTAAGCATTTACTGTAGCACAGATTTGGAACGATGGGGATATATTTAAAGTAGAGAGGAGATGTATATTAAAGAGAAGGATTTGTAGGACAACATGACAAGAAATTGGCAGTCATTGCAGCAGAGATTTGAGAGTGATGGGGACGTATTTAAAGTAGAGATGAGATATAAATTTGTTATTTGTTAAATGCGTGCCTTGAGAGATTACTTTTTAATCTGTATCAAATCATGTCAGAAAAAAAAGAGAATTAAGCTCTAGGGGCAAAAAAATCACTCAATTTATCAACTCAAATCAAATAATGATTAAAAGTTTACCCTGTACATGACAGCATGGCCTAGGGACAACTCTCTCTTGTACATGGGCTTATTGCTCAGTGGCTGTTTCGTCGCTTGTCCGGCAGAAGGGCTCTAGCAAATGTTCCCGGCAGAAGGACATTAACCTTTAGTTACCTAATAACTTGAAAACCATTGGATTTTTTTCACATGAATCAAAGTAGTGTGATATTTTTACATCCTTCTGTCACTTTGTTTAGAGCAAATATGATATAAGGCAATATAAAAAATTAGAGAATATTTACTGTTAACACCCTTCTGCCAGGAACATTAGCTAGGGCCCTTCTGCCGGACAAACAACAATTTCACAGTGAATGAATTCAGTGTTTGTGTAAACTGTACCTTGATGCCTGCAATGCATGCTGATTGGGTATAATGTGTGTATACCATGAATGTGAATTGAACCCTTCTCATTACTTTCAGTTGATAATCTATTGCAGTGCATTCTTGGTGGAATATAATTGCTTTGGTCAACACCAATTCAAGTCAAATGAATGCTTTGTATCGTGTCGTGTCCATCATGAGGTCTATGTTTGATGTATGTAACAAGGTCATAATTTCAGACACAAAGAAGAATAACAATGTGATATCTTTTAAAATGTCAAGCATTTTACAATCCCTTGACTATCGTGACCAGATGTGTCCTGTATTTAATCTATGGGAATTACACAATTTCGGGGGTAACAGGTTAACAGTGCCACATTGACAACTTCAACAGAGATACAACTTTTTACACATGCAAGGTGGAGAAACATGTTGTGTACAAAAGATGTGGATGAAAATACGTACTATGTAATTTTTATCATAGTGTAGTGAAGATTCCTGAGGTTACAGTAAATTTTTGTGAATTTATTTATTCCAATTCATTACATATATCTCAGTGTCGGAAATTCACAGGGGCTGAGGGCAATTTAGCCTCCCAAATTAACAAAATAGCCCCATAAAATCACAAAACAGCCCTCAATTTTCCTCATAGTGTTCAATGTATGATATACTAAAATCACTAAGTCATGCTTGAAAGTAGCCCTGAAAAATAAAATTTTATTTCCTGCCCTGAATCTACAAATTCATAGAAAATGTTTGCCTTTCAGGGAATTAGTGCTGGTTTAATGTATTTTTCGATTATGGTTCATGTTGTGGAAAGAAACTTTCATCAGCAGCTATCTACTCAGCCTCAACTGAATTCTGAGGAAAACAGAACAGCTAAGCATTACTTTAACCCGTTGCTTCTGAGTTTCTGTAATCTCCATAGAGTTAGTACACGGCACATCCGGTTTCTGTAAGCAACGAGTCAAGTGTTGTAGTCTTTCATCTGCCTGATAATTATTTTGAAATGAAGCAACAAAAAAGCTACCGTATTTTGTATTTCAGTTTTAGGCAAATTATCTGCAGTCCTTAATAATAAATTCATTCATCTTCCATTGTAATGATTTGCAATAAGAAAGCAGGCAAAATAAATGTACACAAATCTTATGGACAGATTTCTGGGTTTTGGATGATGGTTTAAGGCTGTTAATGATATGCATATTTGAAAGCAGGTGCACATTCCTGAGTGTTTACAACTTTATGGTAGATTTCTGTGCTATATTTGGACTTGGAACATTCTTTTTATGTCAATTCACTGCTTGTGACCAGGTGTGAAGACTTCAAAATTAGGTCAGGATGTAAATTATTAACAAAATCAAGTCACTTTGTGAATAACAATCTAAGCATTATTTGTAACTATTGGAATACAAGTGTACATTTTGACAAATGTGAAAAAAGTGTAATAATTACAATTCTGAATTATTGCACACAATTTACAAAGCCGTCCTTACACCGGATATTGTGCATTGTGGGTGGTTTTTAAAGTTCAAGTTTCAAATAGAAAATGCAAAATCTTATTGAATTAAAGTAGAAAATTCAGAGGTATAGAATATAAGTCTCAGAAATATTGGACAAATATGAATGAGCATCTTTACAAAATGCCAATATTTTGACATTCAGTTTGAGCAACCTACCATCCATTGGTACACAAAATAGTACTGAATTTTCTTTTTCATAAATGTTTTTGCCTCAATACAATTACTTGTAATAGGAAATCATTTAAACAGTGTTTGTTTTAACAAATATTGAGATCAGAGATAAAGAAAATGTTTCATCAGAGAAAATGAAAAGTACTTCTATATTTTTTGTGGAAAACAAATGGAAGGTTTCTTGGGTATCACAATATTGTGTTGCCAACTTGTAATGATAGTAATAACTTAAATAAATAAATAAATAAATAAATAAATTTATTCATATTTTCCCAAAAGATTTTTCTGAAACATTGATTGATGTGTTTCCCTGATTTTTCTGCTTCATTTCAAACCAAATTGCTATCAGCTTGGTATTTCCCCTTAACTGTTAACATGCAGGCTCATGAATATTCATACATGCTCGTTGCGTGATCCAGTAAATGAATCAAATGCCATTCATCCGTGTAACGAGCCGTGTGGTAGCGAGCCTTGATTCAAAAGTCATAGATTGGTTATTGCGAGGATGAGGATTTATGACAGAGCTTCTAACACCCGCTGACAATGATCTGATGAGATTGTTTGAAGTCGGCCAGATGAACTGAAAAATGCGGATGTGATTTAGTTACCGGTAGCTGTAAATTAATGAGAAGGATCTATAGGATACTGTTAAAAGAGTATGGCATTTATTGCAGCACAGATTTGGAATGATGGGGATATATTTATAGCAGAAATGAGATGAAAATTAATGAAAAGGATCTAAAGGACACCATTAAAGGAAATTGGCAGTCATTGTAGCACAGATTTAGAATTATAGGGATATATTTAAATCAGAGATGAGATGTAAATTAATGAAAAGGATCTATAGGACACAGTGAAAATGAATTGACTGTCATTTCAGCACAGATTTGGGAGTGATGAGGACATATTTAAAGTAGTGAAAAATTTGTTCTTTATTAAATGCTGCTTTGAGAGATTACTTTTTAATCAGTATCAAATTATGTCAGAATAAAAGAATTAAACTATTCGAGCAAAAATCACTCAATTTGTCAACTCAAATCAAATAATGATTAAAAGTTAAATCTGACCGTGACAGTATAGCATAGGGGCAACTCTCTGTCTCTTGTATATGGGCATATTACTAGGTGGCTGTTTCATATAGAATTCAGTGTTTGTATAAACTGCACATTGGTGCCTGCATGCTTATTGGGTATAATGTGTATATACCATGTATGTGAATTGAACCCTCCTCTTTACTTTCAGTTGATAATCTCATAGTAGTGAATTTATTGTGGGATGTAATTGCTTTGGTCAACACCATTCAGAGTCAAATGGATGTATTGTATCGTATGCAACATGATCCCTGTGTTTGATGCTTGTAACAAGGTCATAATTTCAGACACAAAGAATAACAATGTGATATCTTTAAAGTAATAGGCTAACATTGTGAAGCTTCAATTTGGAAAAATGTAAAACTTTAATATCTGAATTGTATAGTATTGTTTAAATGGATAAATGAACTCCATAGCATACAAAAGTAGCATACAAAAGTTTTGAAAGTAATGCTGCCACTGGGAAGATATACACGAATAAACAATTTCCACTCTGGTGGAGGATAAAATAGTCTAGATCTACACACAGTAAGTGTATGGGAGAAAATGGGCAGGTGAATGTGGTCAATTTGAGCTCTTCTGAATTTTCACTTTGAAATACAACTTTTTTCAGGGCTTCATTTTTAGACCTTATCAAAGACACACAGAGAATGGAGGATAATGTACATAGCTCACATTTAAAAAAAGAACTGTGGTCATAGTTATCCTGGGGCTTTAAAGAAATTAGTACATGCTTAACCCCTTGGGTGCCACACTCAGAATATTTTATGCAAAGTCTATAGATGCAGTTTTGTTCAAAAGGTACTCTGAGGGTTAATAAGTACCGTACTTATATATCAAACTGTTGTTATGTAAACTTACAGTGTATGTGGAAGCTGAATAAGTAGTAGTTACTGGGTAGATTGACATTACAATCGTAATCAAGAGTTATTGCTCATGCTTACTTGCTGTAATAATTGGAAATAACGTGTTTGAAATTATGTTCAATGCCAAATTTAATTGATTGGCATGTATCAGCAAGATAGGTCATATTATTTTGTCTGATATTGTGATGGCCAGGGGTGTCGCTGGAACATTTTCAGTTGGGGGGGGGTACCAGGGTTGAACCCAACAAAAACTTTCACTAAGACCCAACAAAGGGAGAAGGAGCCAGCAACTAACAGGCATAAGTTAAGAAAAAATGTGAGTTCTTGCCAACCAATCAGATCGCATGTGCACTGGCGTGGCGCTGATCATGTGTGACGTAGGCATGCCACCCGCCGTGTGTTAGTTGCGCCGATATGCACTGTTTGAATCGATAAGCTCCTCCCCCTATAGCTGTTTCTGCAAGCTTTACCCTGGGATAAAAATTGCAAAGACGTAAAATAAACACAAATTAACTAATTTATACAGCCTTGCTGAGGGTGAGTATCACAAAGTAGCCCTTATTTAGGCTGTCTTTATCACCATGTACCATAATTCTCACAATACTCACAATGTCATTTATTTTCTTAACTTATGCCTGTTAGTTGCTGGCTCCTTCTCCCTTAAACATGCAAAAAAGGTCTGCTGTTACTCTACCTGATGGGCCACAAGTCGACAAGACAAAAAAAAAAAAAAAAAAAAAAAATTAATGAAAAATAAAGGTCTTCTGTTATTTTATTCAACTTGACAGAATCATTTGTGTATCTGATAGGCAATAACGTCTTGGGTATTTTACCTGACAAAATCGCATATGACCTGATAATACATTTTTTGACCAGTGGGGGAGTTAACTGCTCCCCTGGCGATGCCCGTAGTGATGCCAAAGTCTAAATAAACCGGATGTGTCAGCTTTTAACCCATATGAAGTCTGTGTCAGTAACAAGGCCAAAATTTCCAGACACACAGTACACAAATGTGATATTTCAAAGATATAGTCCCCACGTCTAATGTGCGCAATTCCTTCACATAGCCTTCACATCAACTTATAGGGAAACTGAATTTAGTAAATGTAGGTAGACTGATTGCTATTTGCTAATGCAATTTGGAGTCAGTGCTGTCATAATTGAAAGTCATTGCATGTGCAATTTTGATGCCAGATTTAATTGGTGGGGCTTTGGCTGGGACGATGGGTCGTGTTATATCATGTGGAATTCAATTTACAAAGGCAGAACACAATTATTATGTCATTACGATAGAAGGCTGGTGATAAATTTGTTAAATGTACACAGGGTTGGGGACCACAAATGAGATATATGAAATTTTCTTTTACCCTTTTAAGCAAAATATTAACTAAAATTACAACGCACACTTTTTAGCTTCTCAAATTTATTGCAGCTTGCCGTTATCCAAATTCAATACGATAAAATTTTGGATTAGATACAACCTCTTTATGACTGATTCATTACTACAATATGTATGAACTTTTATTTTCCCCATGATGTAAATTTTGATTTAATGTACAATAATATTAGCTGTGATTTAGACCCCAATTTATTTTAAAAAGCAAGAATTTGTGGGTATTTTTATTTTACTATTTCCAATGTATTTTGAATTTATCTTCATGTGCAATTTAGCCTTTGGCTGCAAGGTGTATCTTGTTTTTTTGATAAAGACCATTATTAAATTAAATTGAATGGAATTGAAAAAAAAACACAATTATGCTAATATTCATCTGCACATACATATTTTGCTAGTGATGGCATGACTGTGTTAGTGTTTGTGTTCTAGGGTGTTTATTTGTCCATTCAAACATATAATCATGCAGGCCAGATATAAAAGTGTCATAATCTTTTAGATGGGGTTCCCAGAATGTTACATTGCGTCTTTAAATCAGGCTTTCGTGAAGAGATGATGGCCAAAAAAAAACAGTCCTCCAATAATTTACCATACACAAACATGAAATAATTGAGAATATCAGGCTAATCGGCCTTGGCATTTTGAGTTGTAATTTTGCACATGAATATATTGCCCAGAACTGCACTGTTAGTCCATAGAATTTCACCCAGTACTACTGTACTGGTTGCCACCATTAATGTACAAATATTTAGGTTGCATTGCTCTACATAACTATTCAAAATCTGTCACATGTAGGTCACATTGTTGCGCATTCCTTTCAAAAAAAATGTGTTTGTACTTAAATGCCTACTATAAATGGCCAATCTTATTGCAGATGTGGCACTTCGTGAATGTAATAAGTGACATAGCCCATTTACTCTGCACACAGTTTGTGTCTACAGCCTACAAGCAATACCCACATCCCCTATGTAATGTTAACAACCATCAATTGATCAATTCATATTGTAGGGTATTAACCTAAATTGGTGTCCAATTTATTGGACAATACTTTTGCACAAGTGACAACATTTGGTATACTTAACCGAAAGTGGGGATTAAACTGTATAAGATTATGCACAACCATCCACCTTGCCAGCATATGTGTACAAAGACAACAAAAAAATTTTTTCTCAGAACCATTCACAGCCTGTCTCAAAGAAAATAAAAACTATCAAAGTTCCTCAGAAGATAAGCTATTTGGTTGTTTATCTCAGCAGAAATATAATTTCTGCCAATTTTCTATGTAAAATGTTAACCCTCTTAGTAGCAAGATGTACATGACACTCATTATATACATGTAGTGCTGAGAGGATTGAAGGCTGTAGTTTTTAAACTCTTAACATGCCAAAGTCGCAGATCTGCACTAAATAATACACATGAAGTCCATAGAGGTTCAGATCCTCTGGCAGGTTAAGAGTTAAATTTGGTCATATAATCATGCATAGATCAGAGTATATCCACCATATACTGAGATATCTGTCCAGTCTGTGTACTTAGCCTACATGAAGCAAGTGTGTCGTGTCCATACTGGACATTCAGTTTGATATGTGATATTTTAATTGCCCATGTCGGAATCCACACGCTGTTCTAGATATTGGATTGGTTGTCCATTTCGCTTTTAAAAGCACCCTGGCAACAAAATCGACTCCACTCAAGTGTCACCAATAAATTTAGATCTACAAATATTGATGCTTCCATACATAACCATGTTATACTCCAATGCAGCGTCTAGTTTCATTATAAACATTCATCAATGTTTGCCAAGTATCATACAGTATACCATATATATCCCATGATCAACATACTGTCTTTACATATAGCTGCATCAACTGGTTCTCTTTTAGGGGGGGGGGGGGAATGAATTTGCTAATATTACCATTTTATGCTTTCTGCTCTCAGCAATATATTGTACAAGCTGAATTACTGAGTCCGGATTGAGATCATGTTTTGCTGTTGTCACTTGATAATATATTCAACATGTTCGTTGGTGTCTGACATAAAGACAGAGTCTTTTCATACCTGCTTATCTTCTTTTCAACGGAAGAAGATAAGCAATTTGTACTCTTACATGTACAAGTTAGATGTGATTTGAGAAGAGCTTGTTGTGAGCGATATTACAATTGTTGCCACTCTATTCAAGTTTTAACTTATTTTTGTAATTTTAGTCATATCAGACATGTGCAGTACTTTTGTGAACAAATCCACAAATATCAAAGTTGTTATAATTCCATTTTCATAAACATGGTTTCCAAACAGTTTTTCTTCACAATTTTTACAAACTTATTCATATCTTAATACTTTTCACAAGTTTTAGTTCTTGCAGAATGTTATAGAAATATGTATTATGCTATGATTCCTCTATATTAAATTTTTAAATGTATTGTTCTAGTCTGATTCCCATTCTTTATATTATTTCTTTTTAAAATTTTCTAAATATTTATTCATCAGTGATGCTTTAGATGTTTTTATTCAGCATGTGAACCCAAATTAATGATCCATATTTTGATATTAGGGACGGAATAAAATTGAATTGAATTTTATTGAATTGCATGATGCCTACTTGACAGCAAATAGAGAAAAAAACAAAAAAATTGTTTGTTTGTTTGGGACAAATGAACATGGTTTCACGTGTTTGTTTGTTTTTCTCTTCTTCATCTATGCACAGGGACACACGGACATCCATGGACAGTCTCAAGTTCATCTGTAAATGGGGCGGCAACATTTCGGGGGCCAAGTATCAAGTCAAGGTGAGACCAAGGAACATTTTTTTTTGTTTCCTATCAGTGCTGTCGTTACAGAACCTCATAGATTTTGAAGACACATGATACGCTTATAACAGGAAACTCTGCACCAACATGCGTTAAGTGTTTTTGTTTGAGTTTGATATGTCTTTGTATGCACAGTCCTCACCAGCACCACCCACATGTACAAAATTTACACAGGCAAGGACATACATGCACACACACATACCTAAACACACTCACACATACATACATACAGACAGACAGACACACACACACACACACACACACACACAGTTATATTCTTATATGTATTGAATTTGCCAACAATCTTGTAATATATATACATGTATACACTGTACCAATAGTTGAGTGATATGATAAAATGTCTTGAGAAACCAGACAACAAAAAAGAAAATCTGATATCTAATCAAAACTGAAACTTTGAACGTGTGAATGTAGGATTGTTGATTGATAATTGAAAGTCGACCTTGCACACAATGAAGCTAACTTGATCAATGTATCATATTGTTTCAATGGTGGGTGTATCAGGTATCCCTGCACTTCAGATTTTGTCTTAATAGCAGATATGATTTTCTTTTTAATATGAAACTCCTTAATAAATCGTGTCAGGAGGTGTGTTTGTCATAATAGTTGCTTCACTTTCCTCTCACCATCTTAGATCGGCGGACTCCAGCTAGAAGGGTGTACTTTCGATGGCCAGCGGTTATCAGAGAACCAGAGAGATTCTCCGAGTGTGTGCTCCATACCTCCATGTACTGTGGCTTGGGTCTTGAAGGTAGATTGAAAACAGTGATTGAGCACAATAGTCTTCCTGTCAAATTGTTTCCTATTCCCCCCCTCCCACGTCCTTTTTCCTTCCTTTTAAAGTTATGAATAAAAGAAACATAGTGATAAAAAAATCATATAACATCCAGAATTATTTAAAAATTGGTTGCAATGTGTAGATTGCACTTTTTAAGATTTTTTCATATATTGATATATTATTTTTTATATCATTTTTCTATCTGTCTTCTTATCTTTTTTACTGCTGGTTATGCAAAAATCCCATGTGTAACAATGACACTTTATAAAATTCAGTGATTTCTCTTTCCTGAAAACAACAACAGCAAAACATTGAATTAATGACACTAATTGTTCTATGAAGAGAGAAATGAGGAGAAATGTTTGATATTGGAAATGAATATGTGAGTAGATAAATGGATTAATATATCATTATAATCAAGAAAATATGATAACTACTGATATCGAATAAAATATATACGATTGGTAACCTCTGAAGTTCTTTCAAAGATTACACATAAATGTAATAAATATTAATATAATGGAAAATAACCTAAAATTTTAGTCTACAGAGGATTACACAAATTCTCCTGATTTTCGGTACAAAGCAGACTGGTTTGGGCTTGCAGCACAACCTTTATTGCTCTCATGTTTTTCTAACCTTTGTTTTACTTAAATATCATATGTGACCCATCACCATGATAACCCTCATAAAGTCGCACAGCCCAAAGGAAAAAAGCAGTGCCAAATATCACAAGTTATGATTAAAAGTGTGAAAGAGAAGTGTCCTAAAAATCAATAGTTTATGACCTTCTATACTGCTGAAAAGTGTGAATATTTACATTTTTACCCAAGTATTTTCATTCCATTATTAAGATGTGCAACTTTATTAGGATATCGTGGTGGACAGGTCACATATATATTTCGTCACATATCTCTGTGATCTTGTGCTGTACCTGGACAGGACAGTAAACTGAACTTCTTTTCACATGTCTGGTATTACCAAGGACACACCCGAAACCTACCATGCCTCTGAGTGCATCTCGTTGCCTGTCTACTTCAGCGAGGCAAGGGAGAAAGATCGTGACTCGCATCTCACCGTGCCGTGTAGGTGGCGAACAAGACCACTGGGTACAAACCGGGGCGCGCTCTCTTGCAGAGTCAGTAATAGAAGTCACGATTTCAAACGATGTGATATTTGAATCTTTGTCACCTTGAAAATGATGGCATCTTGTACTACAATGAAAAAAAGAGATAATGTGCTTGTTAAGACATTAATCCTTTCATTACTAGTTACAGAAAAATTACATTTAAAATCTGTGGATTTTTGTTAAAGTCAGACTGAAAGGGTTAACATTAGTGATCTCGATTTGCATAGATGAAGACGATGTTTAGTTTAAGTGTCACAATGTAGCAGAATAATGATAATCCATTATGTATAATCACACTCGATTTCATGGCCATCTGAACAGCAGTACTTGAGATATTGTAAGATATGTGTGTGCTTTTGGAATTTCTATGAAATTTATGTAATTGACAGTAATGCAATTTTATTCTATTTGATTAAATTTGTGCTATTGTCAAAGAAATCTCCTCGAATAAAGTTCTTTCTATCCAACGAAACACTATAATCTGTGTGGAACTGTGATTATGTGCAAAACTAATGACTATTCCCTTTAATGATGTTAAATCAAATCTGGAAAGTTGTAATATTTTTTAATTGTAACTCAATTTTTC
This sequence comes from Eucidaris tribuloides, assembly GCA_001188425.1. Classification (NCBI taxonomy): domain Eukaryota; kingdom Metazoa; phylum Echinodermata; class Echinoidea; order Cidaroida; family Cidaridae; genus Eucidaris; species Eucidaris tribuloides. The sequence continues at coordinate 16,674 of JZLH01S0629556.1, read as the reverse complement.
CAAGGATTGTAATTTCCTGCTCATTTTATTCAAGAAAGCAAAAAATATGATACAAATCTTAACATTACACTTAATTTAAACGCATTTCTTAAATGAACATTTGACATTTAGCAACTCTAAAGCACAATCGTCAACGATATTATGGATAAATTGGTAAATATCATGGGTATTATATTGAACAGGCATAGACTTGCTGGAAAAAAATATTTGCTTTTTTATCTCGGACATTACCTCTTGAATTGGCATAAAATCAATATCTTGACTGTAGTTGTATGCATTAATCACATTGCTGCCAGTTAGACTTACCTTAAACAATTTGCTGACCTTTGCATATTGATAACAGAATTGTTGTCTGTTAGTAATATTAGGCTATAAATTTAAAAGGAATCTATAAAATGTTTAGAAATAAAAATAGAATAGTGAATGAAACTGAAACAACAATTCATGCCATTTTTGAAAGGCTGATATTGTTTGTAGACATTTCTTGTTGAACTCAGTAGTACAAAGTACTTTAAGATGACTTCTGTTGTGCAAGACACATGTTCAAGTATCATTTAAGACTTAATTCGTAAACCAAGATATGAAAGTAAAAAATGATTCATGCTTCATTCATCTAAACTCTCTATTGTCATATGAAATGCAGTGACCATTGTTTGTATAATTTTTACATTTATGCCTCATTGGTGAGTTGAGCTTT
>JZLH01S0629556.1:0-12455 GCA_001188425.1 Eucidaris tribuloides | reverse complement strand
TTGACCTGTTCCTACAATTTTGCTCATTTTCTCTAAACCGTCCGTTGCGACTTGTGGCTCCTTTTGTGACGGGTCACATATTCCATCTGGTAGCGGAACACTCTAGGCACGTGGTGTGAGTAACAGGGTTGGTGGACAGAAGTTCGTTACCTCCTCTCTGAAGATTTACGAGGTGTGCAGGAGTCTATTTTTAAAAGAATCGAGTAAGAAAGTAAGAACCTTTGGAAGCGTGGTAAGTACACGCACGTGCCCTGCCGGATACTCGGTGTGTCGATGCGTAATTTGCAGCTGAGACAGGTAACTGTTTCCTTCGTTTACCCCCAAATTAAAGGGATGTTGTAGGACTTGTGAGAAAGGCAGATTCTCACCTTTTCAATTCAGTCTTGGTTCAATCTCCTTTCCTATTCTTGTTCCCTTCACTTCCTTATCGTTCGCATACTCCTGCCTCTTACTGTTGTCGCTGTCCGTAGTTGGCGCTGTTGATGTTCTTCCCTTTCTACCACGATTTTATTGTTATCCTCTTCCTCCCCTCCTTCTCCTCTTGTTCTTTTTCTTCTCGTTTTTTTTTCTCTTCATGCTTCTGAAGCGAAGCAACTCAACGTTCATCTTTCACTTGAACGTCTAGCTGGTTGTCTTCTTCTTCTTCTTCTTCTTCTTCTTCTTCTTCTTCTTCTTCTTCTTCTTACTACTACTACTATCTTCTTCTTCTTCTGTCTTCTGAAGCGAAGCCTAACTCTAACGTTTCTCCTTCCTACTTGAACCGTTCTGTCGTGGTTGTGGTGTGTGTGTGTGTGTGTGTGTGTGTGTGTGTGTGTGTGTGTGTGTGTGTGTGTGTGTGTGTGTGTGTGTGTGTGTGTGTGTGTGTGTGTGTGTGTGTGTGTGTGTGTGTGTGTGTGTGTGTGTGTGTGTGTGTGCGCGCGCGTGTGTGTACCCTTCGAGATGCACTCGGTAATACATGTAAATTAATATATTTATATTGTCTGATTAGTTGATCGATGATTTGATTGATGTTGATTGATACATACAATTAGATAGACTGATTAATCGTGCGGTCGATTTAATTGCCTAGATCTGGTTCATTCTTTGTTTGCTAGAACGTTTGAGATTTACCTGTATTTCCGCACGAGTTCATTCAGTTCAATATCTGTTTGTACCATTTGAATTCTTTATGTGGACAACAAATTGCATGTGTGTTGAGTTTTGACATAAGATAAACGTTTCCTTGAAAGAAGCTAAAACGGATGACAGTTGTCTGCAACTTGTACAGGATATTATCTCGTCTTAACATTTATTTAGAAGATTAAAAACTGACATTATAGTCTTGATTCTTGAATCAAATTTATTGTCTCAAGTACAGTGTGTCTCAAAAATAATTGTGCAAGTCAAAAGCGCCCTCTTTGGTCACGAAAAAAACATTTTTGTGACGTCATGCTTACATCACCATCAGGGTCATAGTCTAAGCTGTCAAATGCCGTTTGTTCTGTTCAGTTTGCTTGTCTTAATCTTGAGATATGTCAATTTAAAGAAGAAAGAGTGAAATCACAATTGTGCCACTTTTACTACAGTCAAGGATAGCATCAGTCCCTTTCCTGTAAAAGTTACACAATCGCGATTCCTCTGTTTTGTTGTTTACAAGATATCTCGAGATAAAAACAAGTAAATTGAATAAAACAAACAGTATTTGAAAGCTAAGACTGTGCCCTTGATGTGTACGTAAACATGTGTCACAGCAGTGTTTTCTAACTGTCAAAGAGGGCGCTTTTCACTTGGAACAATTTTTTGAGACTTGCTGCAACATGTCTCTAAAAATATACAAGTTAAAAGCGCCCTCTTTGGCAGTTAGAAAACACTCTTGTAACTTGATTCTTACATCAAAGTAATGGGCAAAGTCTTAGCTTTAAAATGCCATTTGTTTTGTTCCATTTGCTTCTTTTAATCTCGAGATATCTTGTAAACAACAAAAGAGTGGAATCACATTTGTGTAACTCTTACAAGAGGTTGTAGTAAAATTAGCACAATTGTGATTTCACTCTTTCTTCTTTAAATTTACATATCTCAAGATTACGACAAGCAAACTGAACCAAACTGTCATAAGAATATTTCATTATTACCAAAGAGGGCGGTTTTCCTTGCACATATTTTCTTGAGACACACTGTAGACATCATAACATGACTATGAATAATATTTACTCAGGCGTTCAGAAAAAGTACTAAGAAATAAAAATGTAAGTGTTGATTTTTGCCACACATTCGTGATGTTAATTTGTTTCGTCAACCAGTCGATGCATATTTCTTGACAGCTCTGGTGAAAAGCCCCAGTATTCAGAGAAGTGTTTGAACTTTAAAAGGCGTGCATTCACTCACACGATGGCAACGTTACTATTGATCAAATATTAAGCTCTCCGCGCCTTTCAATCGTGATCTAGATTCTGAAATAGCAGATGGATCAATTCGAGGCATTCCACCTGAACAGTATCTTTTGCGTTGAAATATCTTGTTAGTTATTAAAGCTCATTTCATAGCGATGCATATAAATTGTCATATGCATGTATTTCATGTAAGGATGAAAAGAACGGAAGATAACATAAAAATAAACTTGAACATATATATGTCGATTGCCGGTTTATTACACCGATTATTAACACTTTGCAATGTAGCGATGTATTTATCTCTCTCAATTTTGAATTTGTACCGCCTAAGATGGATTCCGCATCATATATAACCTTCCTGAATTCACTTAAAAACAGATGATTTTTTTTTCGTATAACCCCTTAAAGGTTAGTGACATGATTGGGAACACTTGAAAATGCCTCAAGAACCAAATGAGTTGAAATATATACCAACCATACACTAGCAGGAGTGGATCTCCCACCTGGGAGGATTTGTCTGTAATTTGTTCACTTAAGGAGAATCAAGCATAAACATAGGAGTATCTTAATTTTATCCGGGGACGATAAGAAATAAGCCCAAATAGGGAGTCATACAGCAGGTTTACGTGGTACGAGTGACATAGACATTGTTTATTTTAGAATGAGTCAACGTTTGACTATAAGATTTTCACAGGAGAATCCTTGCATAGTTTACTTGATTCTAGAGTAATTTCAGCCCAAGTTGAGGACTACCCCGAATTATGTCATTTACCTTTAATCATATTGCCCTGGTATTATTGGTACGTACCGGGCCAACATATTGTTGAAATTTGAAAATCGAATTAAAAAGATCATTGAAATTACATTTGAGGGGCTTAATTTCAAGGGTGTCTTTTCTTCATGACCAAGTGGCGTATCTAAGGGGGGGGGCGGGCAGAGGGCCGTGCCGGGCGCCACTTTAAGGTCGGGGCGCAAAAATGCAAAGATAGAAGAGAAAGATTGAAAAGAAGGAAAAATTATTGAAAACTCTACAGGAATAATGCGCCCCTCCCTTCAGTCCAGCAGGGTGAAGATGCAATTGAAATGGGTTTTATAGGGGTTAGAAGCTACATAAATTTTCTCAAGTCGGTTCGCTCCGCTCCCTCGCTAATTTTTGCAAAGGGACAATCTTCACCGCTTGGACGGTCTTCCTTTGATTTATAATATACGCGCAACGGTATTGGATGGGGGACGGCGGGCGGATCTAGCTTTTTGCTAGGGGTGGGGTTTGACCAGGGGTGATGTCTAATCCATTCTTTTCCGTTGATGGCGGGGGGGGGGGCAAAAGTGAAAAATATAAACAAATTAGGCGCGCCTCCGCGCGCCAGGTGTGCAAATACCAAATTGGAAGTACGTTTGCGATGCCTCAGTTTAAAATGGCGCGTAGTGCTTCCAATACTTTTTAATCATAATTTGGTTTTTCTATGCACATTTTCACTGACAGCCCCAATGGAGTGTTTAACATCCCCTACCCTCCCCGTAAAGCTCGCGGGGGAGGGGGGGGGCGCGCGCGCGCTCTCTCTCTCGGTTTGTCCCGGGCGCCATAATCCCTAGATACGCCACTGTTCATGACTGGTGCAATATTTAAGATGGGGGACGATCTAAAACTTTTGATTGAATAGGCGAGGAACAAACAACTCCAAGTCTCATTTTTTAGACAAAAGTAACACAAGTCAATTCCATTTGCACTTTTTGCTAGGGTTCAAAGTGAGATCAGCAAAAAGGCATTGGAAAGCATTTCATGAATAATTTCTACCATTGCTACTATCTTTTCCAGGTGCATTTATTTGTCCATATAGTCCTGCGATGTATCATTCAGACCCATATCTGACAGGTATAGTTGTGTGTTTCCATATTATTCTGACCGATGTCATTGATCAAGCAGTGGGATTTGGTGTAGAAAGATAAATGCTGCTTAATGTGAGTGAATTTAGCTACGCGCAGCTGAAATACGGCGTACAAATATAGGCGTGTATAATTCTGTTGATCATATTTGATCAACCGTCAGTGGCATATTTATAGAATACAATTTACCTCAAAATGGTGTCTCCATACAGTGACACAATCAATCAATCAATCAATCAATCATTCAATCAATCAAATAGTGTATAAAATACGTGTAACTCTCTCCAATATTATTTCGAACAGTTAGGTATTGATGTTTTAGAAAAAAAATTACAATACACGTAAGTCCATGTACTGTGTAATTTGTGATTTCATGACATTTTCTCGAGCAAATGATCTTAAACTTATGACCCCCCCCCTTTTGTAATTTCCCGGAATGGCACAGAGTTTTTTTTTTTAAATGTCAAGTATCAAATGTTCCAGTGATTTGACAATCAACGCTTCGTTGCAACAGCTTTTATGATATTTTATTCTCTGTATGATACACACAAAAATCTGACTTTTGTAACAGAAATTCTGTATTGACACAAATATTCCCATGCGGTATTTATAATTAATGCAGTTTCGCACACTGTACATTTACACACTGCACAAGTGCAGAAAGGTAAACGAAAAGAGGATGTTATAACTCGTCGAGTCCCTAGCAACCGGTGAGGAAAAATTGTTTGGTCAAGTCCTACTGCTACAGCAAATATTTGTGTAATAGCCGGTAGTTTAAAAGATATAGTGACTAAATAGTTTCACATTATCATTAAAGGTTAGTGACATGATTGGGAACACTTAAAAATGCCTCAAGAACCAAATGAGTTGAAATGAATACCAACTACACACTAGCTGGAGTGGATCTCCCAGCTGGAAGGATTTGTCTGTAATTTGTTTACACAAGGAGAATCAAGCATGAACATACTGGTATTTTTTTTTCCGGTGATGATAAAAATAAGACTCATAGAGAGCCACACAGCAGGTTTGCCTGCCACGAGGGACAATAGACAGTTATTCTAGAATGAGTCAACGCTTGACTACAAGATTTTCACAGGATAATCCTTGCGTAGCTTACTTGATTCTAGAGTCGTTTCAGCCCAAGTTGAGGACTACCCCCAATCATGGCATTTACCTTTAACCCCTGATTGCGAATACAAGTCATCTCAGTGCAATCTCACTGGTGGATTTTCTGGTGTGTTATTCCGTTGGCTGAATAGGCCTATTCATATTTGCACAAGTTTTAGTTAGATGATTTTGTCTTTAATTAATATTAGGTTTAGAGTAGAAATACTCAGATAATGTCCAAGTTAATTAGAATGAACATGACCGAATTAAAACGAATATCTATAATTAATCAAAATTCCAAATGTTAATTGTAATGTTTCATTTAAAAACGCATTGATATTGGTCAAAAAAAATCATGTGTGCAAATTGACAAGGAGATGACGTCATGGACTCAAATCTCCTCGTTGTTTTCGTTATATCAAATAATAAATAGAACATCACCTTTATTGCTAGTTTATCACATGACAATGACGAAGAAAAAATGTCAATTCATCACCATGCCAAATCAATGTGACAGTGGGGATGAATATGAACAGTCCTCTTTTGAATATTTCGTCGTATAAAAAATGAACATTTTAATCCAGGTGTTTTATTTTGGATACGCCAAACGAAGCAAACGCATCTTTTTTCTTTTTTTGCAGGAGAAAAAAAGACATTTTCCCCGATTTTCAACATGTATGTGTTATCCACCTCATTGCTCAAGACGCGATCTGTATTTAACTTCAAATTGACTTTTCTGGTATTAGAACTTTACACGAACTGACCATTGTACACTCATCAGAGAAAATCGCAAAAGAAATGGACATCGGTAAATTTCGATTTACCTAAGAACGCCAAAACTGTTCAAACTTATTTATCCGAATAATACTTCTTGACTGGATAAGCTGGCATCTTATACGTCTAATGTTTTCTACTGAAGATATCAACATGGTTTGAGCAAATCAACTCTAACTTATGGTTACCTATATTAACTAACAAATCGATAAATGCAACAAAAGCACCGCCGATACTGGACCGTAATGACCATATTATCTAATATCAAGCGTTTAACATCAAAATACAACGTTACTTTGACGTTGTGTGGCTAACTATTCCAATCGATAGTGCGTTTGTGAATATGGCAGTGGCGATACTGGATCGTGATATCGTACTAGTAACGGAATATCGGAACAACGGAAAATAACTGACCGTAACTATGTCCTAATTGAGAACATCTATTACTCATTACACTGACTTTAATTTGGCTGACCAATCAATAGTGCAATATCCATATCGATCTCTAGACAGGTTAAGGCTATATCCTTATATCTAAAAAGAACTGAATCGTGTTATAGGACCCTATAACCATTTCAAATCATCTTTTTCTCTACCAAAGAATATTGCCTAACACCTTATTACATGGAGTGGGCGAAGCTGGCCGGACAAAAGAACTACCATTCTAAAGATGTTGAATAACGTATATAGTAGATGAAATTGTAATCAAATGATATTCAGTCAATAATTAAGGACTACGACGGCGTACGTTTTTAATTCCGTTGAAATTTTTACTCATTCTAATGATGATGCGAAATAGTTATAATGAGTTTAGTATATATATATACATGCGAAATAGCAGTGCTTATAGACTTAAGCCAGATTATTTCAATGAACGCTGACATTTGACTGTATATTTTACAACTTTAGACCAAGCAGGAAAAAAGTAAAAAATGTGTTTTCAAACGCGTTCTTGATGTTTCCGTGATTTAAAGAGATTATCAATGGAATAAGATTCGTCCTTTATAATATTAAGGTCGTGTATTAGTGTGTAAAAAACACACGCTGATTTCAAGGCACTAGTGTTCTTAGGTTGAGCGGGTGAGTGAGGAATAATGCTTAGACCGAGTTAAACCTGCACCCTTCCAACTTACCGTTAATGAGATGTTACGGGAAGAGTTTGTTTCCGATAAGTGTACTTTTATCTGCAAGAATTTCGACAGGGAATTCCACATAACAAACATATACCCGTCAATGTCATATCAAAAAATAAATCTCATTTATGAATGTCCTCTAATAAAGAAATCCCACCAAACAAGCGAACACTCACTTATATGCAGGTTCACTAACTTAAAAAATGACAAATAATAAGGGCCTTTTAACGCAGAATAACTCAAACTTAATGATTGTATTTTGCCATTCTCACAAAGACATTCTGTTCAGTACACTCTCAAGACTTTTCAGAAAGTGAAGAATGAGACTAATTTCTGTTACAATTTATTTTAGTTTACATCGGTAAACTATTAACATACGAGGTGTAAATCAAGATCGAGATTTCGAATAAACATCAGCCAGCATTGAACAGCCTTGCTAACATCGATTCGCTAATGAACCGATATTTACACTTAAAAAAACCCCTTTATTTATCACATTACTTTGCTCTGCAAGCTTTCATGATACCAAGGTAGTAGCTCTCAATTTGCAATGAAACATTCCGCATTGAAATCCGGACGAAGGAGATCGATCGTGGGGTTTAACGGACACGATGCAACAGAAACATACATAACAGCTTTTGAAATAATTTTCTAAAAGCGTCATCCCTACGGAGACCCCGTTCAGTTGAAATAAGGTGTGATAGTGATTACATTTCTGTTGATCAATTGGTGACATGAGGTTTCATTTTCATTTGCTTTTTTAAATGTTAGTGGCTGAAAATCACTTAACGATTTCCATCAACAAATCAACGCTCACTATATATTGCTTGTAACTGCAGCCAATGTTAACTTTAGACCTCATACCTCTATACCTCTTTGTTTCAATCATTCTCATTACATTAAAACAAGTTGTGATCAGTGTCGAAAATTCGATTTACACATTTTACTGTATAAGGTCATCACATCCAAATTGGAGTAGTTATGGTTCCCCCCTTTTTTTTACTTATTACAGTCAAAGGGAATGGGGTGGTTAGGGGTGTCGAGCGACCATCTAATTTGCCTCTCCCCTCGAATCTGCTATTTTTAGTTGAAACAGAACATTCGTTTTTGTGAATGTAATGCTTGTAGATATGCTTTTAATGCAGAGAAACTTTAAAATGTCAACGCAAGATGTATGTACCATACGGGCATGTTTACACAAGGAATACGGGTAGTAAGATCCGGTCAGAGCTACCACGCGATATTGGAAAGAATGGAATTGATTACTCAATCAACATATCGAATGTTTATTTTGTGGATGGACTCAGCCATATCAATGTCATTATTCATGTAATTTTTACCAAGATATGAAACCCGAGAACGACGTAATTGCCACGTTTGGTGTCTGTACCTACACGTAGAAACAAGTGTTGCCCTGATTAAATCTTTGCATGATTGATGTGAATACGACTTTTGCCGTCACTGCACCTTCGCGATCATATTTCCAAATGAAGTTGTAGTATACGCGATTACAAACCAGATTAAAAATTGTGCCCATGACTTGCACAACTGGAAATGAACTTTAAATCAAATAAGCTAAAATGATGTATAATGTACAGATTCATATATTATATGTATATCCTAAATCTCTCACACAGCATTGTGGCTGAAATGTCAGGTTTCGATAACTGATATAATTAAAATAACACACTGACGTTAAGTCGCTCACTGAATTAGAATTTTATACAACCGTATAACTAGTCGGACTGCCAAACCTGATTCGTGCATAATCTAGTTAAAATTGATTATTGAATACCTTCTGATTAAAACTGACAAGGTCAAAAACTCACACCGTTGGACGATTGTCAAGCTATCTTTGCTATCGGCTTGAGCAACGGCCCCATTTCAAATAATTCATCGTTTATATTTCAAAAACTTAAGAACGTTTGAATCCCATATTTTGAACACTGAATTTGTATGTATTTATCTTTAATTTGATCAAATCTAAGCAAAAACTATTTATGTACAAATGAAAATAAGGGCCGTGTTCTGATAAAAAATAAACTAAACCCGGGTTAAGTTTATTTTTTATGAGAATATTTGCCACAATCTTAAGGCCCTGGGGATAATTTAGCGACAAGTTGGCGACTTGAGTATCTGCTGGTTACGGAAACGTCTCTGGGACGTCTCCTGGAGACTAACCAGGTCTCCAAGGAGTCGCGGGAGAAATCAAACATTCTTTTTTGGAGACTTTTTCCGGTATCCGGCAGGTCTCGGAGACGTCTCCATCAGTTGCGGCGACATAGAGGAGACTAATTTTGTCCACAAATAAGGAGACTTCTTCGCAACGTTGCGGAGACCCATGGCGACCTATAGGCGACGTCACCGAAACTACCAAAGACGTCGCCGCAACTAAGAATATGTCTCGGAGACGTCGTGGAGACGTCCCCGCAACTTCCGAGCGAATTGGTTGTCATCTTGTCTGGAAACCCATGACGACCTTTAGGCAACGTCACCGAAACTACCAAAGGCGTCGCCGCAAATAAAAATATGTCTCGGAAACTTCGTGGAGATGTCCTCGCAACTTCACAGCGAATTGCTCGTTGTCTTATCTGGAGACCCATGACGAGCTATAGGCGACGTCACCGTTTTGCCAAAGCCGTCGCGGAGACATCGCCGAAAATAAGAATATGTCTCGGAGACGTCGTGGAGACATCCCCGCGACTTCCGAGCGAATTGTTGTCACCTTGTCTGAAAAACCTCACGAAACGTTGAGCTGGCGTCGCCTTGGTGAGAGCACAGGCCATTTTCTGTTCTACAGAGTTGCCGTGGCTGATCAGTCGCAACGTCTCCGCCAACCTCTACAAAGATCAAATTATACCATGATGTAGGCTCATTTAAGGGCATTAAGTTGGATTTACTTTAGGTATGTAAAACGATCTTAATCTTGATAACCTTCCTGTATAGTCACATAGAAATTAGTTTAATAGGTTAACGTGTACCGAGTTTGTTTTTGTATTTATACTAGCCCATTTACGGATTCGGAGCCTGTATCCCATACTTGCACGCTGTCAAAAGGTTTTTGCCAAAGGAATGAATTATTCACGAAACAGTTCCTAAGGTTTCGAAAGACAAAAAACCAAAGGTTTCTTACAAACTTAATTTAAACTACGAAGTAGTAAACCTTTAAAAACAAAAAATCCACGTCGTTGTGTAGAAATCACTGTCCTGTAAAATTAATGAATGAATAAAAATGTAGTACTGAGTGTGAACCTGTTGAACCTGGCGTTCAAAGGGGGAGTGAAAGTCAACAATACAGATGCTGTACATACATTAATTGCGTTGGGTAATTACTTAATTTCATGAGAATCCAAGCGGATTGTCTCAACATTTCATTTGTCATGTTCCCTGTCATGTTGTCAAATTGCATTTTGGATTTGTACTAAAACAAATGCACCGTACATTAATATTGTAAAGTGTTTGAGCATTCTTGGCATCGATTAAGCTTGTGTCTTTGATTAAGCCTTTTGTCACGTAGGATTGGAAATCAATAGCGGTAATTTTAATTAGAGTACGCTTACAGGCGTCCGGGGTCAAAACAGACCTATTCCTGGAGGAATGTTGATCATGTTTTGACGGAATACGTATAAGAACAACCCCCTAAGACATCTCCACTGGGGATGACTCCCACCTGACAACTCCTGCCGAGGACCACTCTCCCGAGGACAACTTCCTCGGAAGACGACTCCCCCGAGAACAACCCCCGGACAACTGCCCTGAGGACAACTCATATCTTTTAATCTGGAAACATTGTAAAACTCATCCTGGAGAGTTGTCCTGTTGGGGAGTTGTCCTCGGGGAGTAGTCGGTGAATTGTTCGGGGGGGGGGCGGTGGGGAGGAGTAGTCCTCTGGGGGACCTGTCCTCCGGGAAGTTGTCCTTCGAGAGAGTTGTCCTTCGGTAGAAAGTTGTCACATAGGCATGGTTCCTCGGGAGTTGTCCTCCGGGGGAGACCTTACAGAACCCAACGAATATATTAGTAGTCTGGACTCCAGACGCCGCTTTTATCCTGATTGCTGGGCTTGGTGCGGCTGAGTGTTGTCCAACTTCACTGGTGTGGGTGTCTGACCTGCTAATTTGTTAACATTCAGCGGGTTAGTGACTTACGTCACTAGATGATTTATGAATGACGTCTGGCAGCCATGGCGTCAATATTGTACGTCAAGTGGCGTGAATTTTTCGTTCCACTTGATGGTAAGGGCTATCTAAAACAGAAACGAATGTTTGATAGTCAAATTGTAATATCGTCGAATAATAATCCATTTTCTTTTTCAAAGGGTTCTGTTTTCTGGAAATGTCAAACATTCCCTTTTGCAAGGGGGGAGGAGGGGGGGGGGGGGGTTTGAACACCACAATCACCCCTCTGTACGCTAGAACAAATAATGTCACACTTACCGCAGTTAAGACATGACGGGGAGTCGTTTATGTTGTTCGAACCGACAAAAATATGAAAAGAGATAGACAAATCATAACCGCTTAATAAGAACAAATCATTTTGTCACGGTTTTAATGTAGTTTCTGACATAAATACATTGTATGGAATCAAATTTGGGCCGCTGCTCACGGAATACAATTGTGGATTTTACTTTCAAATTTTCCTAGGCACTTGTAACATAACCAGGCGGTATATTTTTTCGTTAACCATTGTCTTGCATCTGTATCTCTACATCATTTGTAATTAATGTGTACAAAGAAAATGGTACACTATGTTGTCTCTTAAATATTGTGACTACACTGTGGACCTATATGCCTCCTGCTCTATAGCCAGTGTTTAGCATCTAGGTGCTCAATTGTATTGTGTGGTATCCGGGTGTGGTATATTTGATTACGTGCCCCGTGTCTGCCCTCCATCTCTATCTGAAAACCGGTTAAGATGCATTCGTTCCAGAGAATAGCAATTTCATTGTTGCCGTTCCGGAGATTCCCAATTGTCACGCCCGTGCTAGTTTCGGAGGTACCCCTACCCCAGTGTTGATAACTTGACATTATCGATGTGGGGGTAGGGCCCCCACTCGGATCACATATCTACAAATCCCAGACGGATTATGATATTTTGTGAAACATATTTTGACTTCAATCCTAATCCAAATCGCAATTCAAGACAGCAAAGTGAAACACTTAAGCGCAGATGACGCAAATTGAACATATTG
>JZLH01S0629552.1:19252-30938 GCA_001188425.1 Eucidaris tribuloides | reverse complement strand
GGAGGCCCTTGTCGTACGCTTCATTTGATCGCAGGTAGTCGCAACTGCTAGTGTGACCAGGGCCTTACTCATCCCCAGTCATTAAATATGGACAAAACTTGTTTTTTGTGACGTCATAGATGACGTCAACAGAATTTGTCATAGGAAGTGATATCTGAAACCTAATCTACGCATCATTGTCTATCAGATTAAACAATAAAATGTAGGGGTCACCGTTAATTCTAGAGAGTTATGAGTGATTTTAAAATGCCGCCATTGACTACGCGCGCATACGCGCGCATTTCAGTTATTTGGACTTGTAAGCGATATTTTTAGTCCTGCTGGAAATATTACACCTTTTGAGTAAGAAAAAAAAAGAGACTCCAGTAAGAAAGGCTTTATTTTTGGTAAAGATAAGTGATATAGAGTACTCTTGGCCACTCCTTAACACCAATGTATTCCGTTACAGCACAGTTGAGGGCAATCTGTTTCAGGCACTGTCCATTCCATAACATCATAGCGAATTGGGATAATTGAGGAAAAAATTAAGGTAGGTTACACGTCCAAAATATCTTCAGTTTATCAAAAAGTTGTCAATATACAATCTTTCTTTTTTACACAATATTTTAAGCAAAAAAGGTCACAATATCTTGGAGCTTTGAATGTCACAATTTCATTTTTGTCCTACAAAACAACATGGCTCTAAGGCCAGGGATGGGTTCAGAAGATAGAATTAGGGCCGTTGTGCTTTATGAAGAAGGGTATAGCATGAAAAAAAAACCGTTAAGAGATTGCACTTTAGTCAAAGAACCACACAGAAGTTGATAAAAAAGCACAAGGAGACAGGTACAACGGAGGACATGTCAGGAAAAGAAAGGAGGAATCTGACAACACCCAGACAAGACAAAGTCATAATCAAAGAATCACTTAGAAACAGGAGTAGACCTTGAAGCCAATGGCAAGAGAACTAAAAGCAGATTCCTATATAGCCCTAAGTTCAAGAACATTTAGCAGAAGGCTTGAACAGGCCGGTCTAAAGTACTGCAGAGCGAAGAAGAAACTCTTCTAACTGCTGCAGCACGAAGAGAGCATTTGTTGTGGGTATCAGGAATCAAGATCAGGAACCAGGACAAGGTTCTCTTCAGTGACGAATGCAGATATTGCCTGGTTATTGACAAACCAATCAGCGTTAGCAGGAGAAAGGGTGAAGAATATATTCCTGAATGTTTGAATCCCACTATGAAGCACGGAGGTGGGGGTATCATGGTCCGGGGATGCTTTGCTAAAGGTGGTGTGGGACGGCTGCACAAGATGGATGGCAATCTTGACGAGGTGCACTACGTAAACATCCTAAAATATGCTCCACCATCTCTGAAGCACTTATTCGAGGATAGAGAAGCAATATTCCAGCAAGACAATGCCCCGTGGCATACGGCTAAGGCTGTGCAGAAATGGGCAGGAGAGAACCACCTTGAATTTCTACCATGGCCCGGACACAGTCCTGGCATGAACCCCATTGAGCACGTGCGTGACTTCTTCGGGAGGAAAATCGAACAAGATATATTCAGGACTGTTGGAAAAGTACAAAAAAAGAATTGGACAAGAATGGAAGCGCATACAAACTGAATGTATGAAGAAAATGTTTGATAGCATGCCAACACAAGTAAATGTCATAATTAAGGCAAGAGGTGGACCAACGAAGTATTGACTCTAAAATGACACATTACATTGCTTTTTCAAGTGAAATAAGTCATTTCAAATATATTTAGTTTCCAAATGATCACTCCATATGACTATACAAAGTTTTTGCTGTATTTCTATGGAAAAAATTTGAAAAAGATCATTTTCAGGAGGTGGCTAATTTATTATGGCCAGTAGTGTAAAACCATAAAAAACGACGGTTTTTGGTCGGGATAGGGGTCCGGCTGGTCGGCAAAGGATTCTAATTGATGCAGAATTCAGTCAGACATCCAAATGTATCGAAAAAACGACGGTTTTTGGTCGGGAAAGGGGTGCGCGCGAAAAAACGCACGCGTACGCACGCGTACGCGCGCGCACCAAAACGCTCCAAATGACCTGAAACATATGGTACTATTAACAAAGTCATTTGGAGCATTTTAAAATTTTGACGCGCCCGTACTCGCGCGTGGAGGCGCGCGCACACACGTGGTTAGTTCCAAAAGTTGACCCTTGACCCTAACTTTACCTCTGCCAAATTTCTTTGTTTTATTCCACCGCCGGCTTGAGATATTGCAAATATAGGTTAGGACTAGCTTTTGGCTGATGACGTCATTGATGACGTCAGAGACATTGACAAGACTACGATGCCGAGGTATTGACATGGGACTTAACTATGCTAAGTTACAAGACTTTTCCTTTTGTAGTTCTTGAAATATCGTGTGCACAAAAATGTCAGAAAGAAACCCAAATAAACAAAGAAAAAAATTCGTACGAAATCTATGGTGATCCGCGGTTACGCGGATCACCAAAAAGAAAAAGATTTTGACGAAGAAGAATACTGCTGATTGGAAAAATACACTTCCCTGAAACCTCGAAGTGACTGTACATGTGATCCCCTCTCCCTCGCGAGCTGAGAGGGGAGACCAGTTTCATAATGCATGCTAATTTCATGCATACCATTCTGACAAAGGTTGCTCTCGATAATCTGATAGCGTGCCGAAGGATTGCCAGAGGCTTGCTGGACATAGCAACACTAATGTATGCAATTTGCCCCTTTTTCAGTATTTAAAATGTATTCATAGGATCTGGTGACAGAAATAGTTCGTCACTGGGCTAAGGAAGAGAAAACATCCCCTTATTTGAGTAAAGTATGGAAAGGCCTATTGATCGGAGGTTGTGTGTAAGCGTGAGGAATTCTAAAGATCTCAAACTTAACTTCGAGGTTCATTATAATAACAACGATTTCGGAATTAACCCCGAGCTCATGCATGTGTAGACGATGGTGGAATATTAGGGAAATTTAATCTCCTCGGGGTTATCTCATCTCGGGGTTATTTTCACGCATAAACGCCACTTTTAGTTTTGGAGGGGCAAAATCTGGATGGGGGCACATTTATAAAATAGTGTGAGATCCTCGGCGAGGGAGGGAAGCGACCGAGCGGGGAGGAGGGTGTGGGCAGGCGCGGTTCTCGAGTAGGCCTACTTTTAGGGGTGGGCTACTGGGGGCTTGACGGAAACATGCGAGAGAGTTAAGCGACTGAGCGGGGGAGGGTGTGGGAGGGCGTGGAGGGGGATACCCCCTCGCACGCAGTAGGAGCGTTTTGAAAATACGCATAGAAAAGACGTCATTCTAGGCATGGTAAATATATATTTTAAAGGTATACTTTCTGAAAATTATTAGGGATGATCATTGTAGTCAATTTTTCATAAAAGATATAGAGGAAGTATGTGACAAACTGTAATAGGGGTCATACTTCGTAGTAAAGGAAGCGACCGGGGTGTGGGAGGGGGATACCCCCTCCCACGTTAGGAACTTTTTGAAAATACGCGTAGAAAAGACGTGATTCTAGGCATGATAATATTTTAAAGGTAGGCCTATATTTTATAGAGATTATTGGGGATTGTGCAGTCAGGTTTTCAAAACGATGTACAGGAAGTATGTGACAAACTGTAATTAAGTTGTCATACTATGCGAGGGTGGTATATTCCCTCCCACAACTTTATGAAAATACGCATAGCAAAGACGTTTTCCAGGCATGGTAAATACATATTTTTTTTTTAGATTGGGTAGACATACTTGCGAGAGAGCGAATCAACCGAGCGGGTGAGGGTGTGGGAGGGAGATACCCCCTCCTATGGCAGGAATTTTTGAAAATAGATATAGAAAATACGTGATTCTAGGCATGGTAGAAACATATTTTAAAGGTATATAAATAGGGACTCTTTGTAAAAAGAGAATTTAAAAGTTGCGTTTATTGAGCATTCAAAAACAAATTTCTAGGGAATTAAATATAATAAAAAAATTACCTGCGAAGGTTATGAAAACTATTCATTTTACTAAGTACGAGCAGAACAAGCGAGCGTTTCAGAATGTATATAGATGTTCACGTCTGATCAAGTATATTTTGTATTACGCTCGTTTTGACTCAAAATAACAGAAGTTACTTTTGTCATGCAATATCCTTTCAGAAACATTTATACATATATGCGAGAATAACCCGAGCGAGAGCTCAGAATCATAGTAATCTCCATTTCTCATGAACGTACGTACATGTACATGTATGTCACAAATGATGTGGGCTTATTGGCCAATATGCATTATTCTTTGAGCGATATAGATATCACTTGTATTGCAGAGCCCCTTTTACTTTGCCATTCGGTTTTAGTCTGAAATGTATTCATATTAAAAGCTTAAACGTGACCGCATTGTTCAAGCAATGAAAAATACTCTGATATAGCTAGAAAGTTCAGAAGAAAGGAAACAAAGTGAAGGGTTTACTAAAGGTGTGTTTCACGGGGGCACACTCGTCGAAGGCGAGGCCATCATCTATACACTAAATTTACTTATAAGTGTAAGTGCCCCGTCAGGGGCGAAAATTTCGCATTTTACAGTTATGAAATGGACACATTTTAGACAAGAAAATTGCCTTAATTGCTCATTTTTTTTTCTTTTAATAATTGATTTATTATTTATTTTTCACCTTTCAGGGGGGGGGGCAAAAACTCGTTTTGCCCCCGCCAAATATTTTTTGGGGGGGTGCAGGATGATGAAAGCCGTCGTTGAGTGCCCCCTCTGCCCCCCCCCCGCTCGACGCCCTTGTGCAAGTCCATTTACTTCCCTTCATTATCAATACCAAACGGTAGTTTAGTACTTACAAATGGTGTGTTGAAAGTTTGAGATCCATACGTCATGAATTTGTTGTTTTATGAGAAAAACTAATAACGACATGTTACCAAAATGTTGTTTTTTCCATGAGTTTAAATTTTGCTCAAATTGCGAATCGCGGTTATGTGTAACGTCGCAAGACCAGCGGAGCACACTGATTGGTTAAACGGTTAACCTCCGTGCGACCTTCGGCTAACGGCTGATCGGACAATTTTGGAACGGCCCGTGCACGTCGACGTCAGGGATTTTTTTTTTAACTTGAGAGTCATTTGAAAAAGGATGCAGTTTAACCGTCCAGATTTTCACCAAAACTCAATGTTTTACCCCAAGTCTCTATAAGAGGTGTTTATTTATACTAATCTTCACTTTGGATGTGATTTCAGCTGATTTCATTCATTTAGTTGTCTTTTTGATGTGCAAATCAATGCCACAATCTTTAAGTCGGTGGTTTATCTTATATTATACTCTCGTTATGACGTTCAAAGCCAAAGAATTCGAAAAAAGCAGCAAAGAAAAAGTTTATCAAAGGTGGAATAACGTGATTTGTTTTATCTCAATGCAAATATCAGTATGTGCCGGTCATTTTATTTCTTTTTTATTCTTCAAATTGTAATATTACACTGACAAACAAATTAAAAGTGATGATACTTACGAACTGATACGGAAGAAGAATCAGAGAAAAACAGAAAAACCCCGTTAAAATGACGTTAGTGCACTGATGTTTAATCTATTTTATGCGAACATAAATATTTGCTACTGGTGACTGCTCTTCTTCGTGTTATATCCAGTATACTCTTTGTAGTCAACGATAGGAAAGGATGATTTTGGTCAGTCAAACATTTTTTTTTTATTATTCTTTTATAATGAATGGTAATAATACAATTGACGTCAGAAACTTTAAAAAACAACACATTTTTGGTTCTAGCAATGATATAATCAACGAACAGTTATTGTTAACAATTTATGATATGATAAGAGTGACAAGATGTAAACTCAATTGCTTATGAACATAAATATTTGACATTATTGACATATCTTCCTGTCTGCGATTTGCATTGTATACTCTTTATAATCTATAATGCAAACTATAGTTATTTTTTAATTATCAGCGACCAAATATCAGTATATGATGCCGCCATACTATTTCTTATTTTTCTTAAACTCTAATTTCACTATTTGGATAGTGACAATCATGACTATCTCATGACGACGACGAATTATAGGGAAACATTATAACAATATTATTTGACATATTTACCCAGTGGTATACGAAAAACAATATTTGAGAGTGGTGGAACCTTTAGTCAGTGCTTTATCTATACTCTCGTGATAACTTGCAAAGCCCCAAAATAGATGTTGTCAAGTCAAACATTTTTTTTTTTGGCCAAAACGAGTGGCATATTATTACGCTGGATGTCCGAAAAGATTATCAAAGCAAGAAAAGTTCGTCAAAGGTGACATAACGTGATGTCTTTTATCTCATCGCAAATATCAGTGACTGTGTGCTGGTCATCTTATTTCTTTTTATCCTTCAAAATGTAATACTAAAATAATAATCAAATTAAAACGGATGATACTTACGCCCTGATAAGGAAGAAGAATCATTGAAAAGGAGATTAAAAAGTATTAAAATTACCTTAGTGCGCTAGTGTTTACTTTATATGAAGTATATTCTAGTAGTCTACGATAGGAAAGGATGATTTTGGTCAATCATACAAACTTATTATTCTTTTATATTGAATGGTATAATAATACACCGCACGTCAGAAAGCAATTAGAAAAGAAAATGATTGTAGCAATGATAGAATCAGCTAACTGTTATTTATTTATCCGTAACTTCAACAACGGTACTTTCCTACATGAAATCAGACTGAGAGTATTAACCAATTAAAGAGGGCTTGATTTTTCCTGAACACGCGTTTCCTATACACTCTTAAAAATACCTTGTCAGATTTTGACCATATTTTCTTGTCACACTTTTGTGACAAGATTCTAGTGATTATGACTAGAAATCTATTTCTAGTCCATATCGTTGGCGATTTGATTATCTATTTTCTAGTTAAAACTTCTTTGAATATGATCGGTCAATGCTCGTTCGATATCGATAACCACTACCGATAAAATTGTGTACTTTGCGAAAATGGAGTTTGTACAAGAGACGCTCACGAGTGGGGACTGGATAAATTTATCGAAAAATTCAGGGTAATTGCTGTATCTGTAATTTGTATTTGCCTTTAAGTCGTGTTATAGTGTTATTGTATGGCTTCGTAAGAGATACTTTGCTGAAACTTTGCGATTGTCTGCTGCTTTCGCTAAA
This sequence comes from Eucidaris tribuloides, assembly GCA_001188425.1. Lineage (NCBI taxonomy): Eukaryota > Metazoa > Echinodermata > Echinoidea > Cidaroida > Cidaridae > Eucidaris > Eucidaris tribuloides. The sequence continues at coordinate 23,796 of JZLH01S0629552.1, read as the reverse complement.
GGCTCGTTTACACTATGTTCCCGGTGGCCACGGCAGCCCCGTTTGCCCGAAACGTAGTTAACCGTGGGATTTGGGCCATGTTTTACTCCGTATTCAAGTTTTATTACGTCTTGTTAAGTTTTCTTACGATCTATCGCGATATCCGTGACGGGCCTTGAGAAGAAATAAGCTGCAGAGTCCCGGAGGCTCAAAGGCTCAATACGTTCGACCCGCGGTCTACGACGGATGCCAGTACGTTCCCTGCCGACCCGTCACCTTCTGTTGGGGTCACTTACGTTTTCCACGTTCTGATCAAGGTCTGACACGTTTTTAACGCTCTCTAACGCTTCTACGGATGGAACGTGAACGCTAGGTAGTCTTGGAGCACGTTTGTGCCCACGGTAAAGAAAGCTTCCCGAGCAATAGCAACAGCAGTGTGTATTAAAGAAATGGTACAAGTGAAAAATTATAATTGTGTTACATACAACCTTGTTATGTTTGATATTTTGACAAAGCTAAAAGACCATATATTTCAATAAAATTTATTTCATTTCTTGTGGTTTTGTCTAACCTGAGATATGATGAATTTTCTGCACCAAATAAAGCAAAGTCGCTATTGTACCACTGTACGCGTATGTAAATTTAGAAAAAGAAACCAATGAATAGCGTGCAATCATGAAATGATTTAGTGATCATCACAAACATATTTCAAGCATTTAGAAGTTATACTGTTCTATATAATTTACATTGAAAAAAGGAAAATTTGCATTAACAAAGACACGAAATTGAAATACATGCACGTGGTTCAACATGGAAACAGTGTTAATGTTCAGTCAATAGTACGTGGCCCTTCAAGAGAGGCCTTAGTTGTTGATGGCCTTTCAACATCAAGAAACACAATTAGTATAACATCAAGAGTGAATGTTTATGTGAGTTCACTCAGTTTTTTTCTTACTTTACGCTGTTAGGCCTAAATTGTTTTGATTATTATTTTTGTTATTACGATTAACACATTGTTTCAAAGGTCAAATGCTGATTTGACCATTAATTCAAAAAGTGGCACAAACGCGATTTTGACCGACTGAAAAAAGGGTTTTCATAACTCTTGATTTCAGATTAAAAAAAGTAAATTGGATGAAATAAAGTGAATGAGAAAGACTGGTTATTTTTCTTTAATGTGATACCATATACCACAAACTCTGAGATAATTTAGTACCATTTTTTCCCAGATTGTCCCATTCTTGACATAATGTACAGCAAAATATATAGGGGGACTACTCTGCCACATAATTGTAATTGGCACCCTCCTGCCAAACTTGTTAGAGGTGTGTTTCGAGCTTCAGGGAGATCCGTGTAGTCTCCCCTCCTGCCGGGCCGGCCAGCTTTTATACTCCCTACCAGACCGCCTTCGCCGTATCAGACCGTATTACATCGCAACGCGCCGTATTCTTTCAGGCCCCCAAACCGTCACTTGCCTGGACGTACCGTAACTGAACGCGACAAAATGGCTACCATTACAGTCAGAAGCGTGACAAAACGCGGCAGAACGTGACAAAACTTGAAAGGATCGTGAAATGCCGGGATATACAGATGCTTCCAGTCGCGCTACGGACCGCCTCTAAGTATTGTTACGGCTTATTACGTACTGTCACTATCTATTGCGTTTACCTCGTTTACTACGGGCCTACCAGGGTTCTCATCGAAACACCGTGACAACCGTGGCAAATTTTTTGACCGGTTAAAAAATCTGCCCGGCAGTACGGCAATCACGGGACTGGTCACGTTTTGCGCCCATGCCCCTTCTGCCGCGTGGTTGTCACGTCTATCCCGTATTTTCGCACGTGGCCTCCTGAAACCGTGGTTGCCGTGGCCGCCGGGAACATAGTGTAAACGGCGGCATAAAGCCAAGGCCGAACTTGGTTGTTTGTTCGCACACAGCATGACTTACATGCAATTTGCATTAACCTGGTCCATGCATAGCCTGAACGGTAGTTGGGCTGTAATACACGCCGTAGTGGCAGTTAAGATGGAATAAAAAAATCAAGGATATTCTATCACAACACTGGTGGATCTTAATTTACTAAATATGAAAGGATTGCCGTGATATTGTCAGATTTTAATCACTTTGTCGACGATTAGCCGAACCGTCGTATTTGTCCATCTGGGGTCAAAATATCGATTTTGAGTTTTTTTTTTACGGAAAATGAAAGTACAGGTCTCATTCTATATCTGGAGAAAGATCCGTGATATAAAACTTTTAATTTTAAAGACAGTGAGGTGTTTTTAATGCAAGGACATATCAATTTTGTAAAAATTGCTTTTTCCCATGGTAAATAGTGTGCAGCGCGTAGACATACGATGGTTATTTTGACCTCGGGTATGATAAGTGCGGTCAGCAAACTGTCGTATGTGTGCGCATTGACCTTGCGTGTAAATAAGACATACGACAGTTAGCTTGACCGCTCGCATCCAAGTTGCGGTCAGGAGTGTAAAAGTGCCTATGGGGTTTTTGTACAGGGGAAATCATGAGCAATAAAACCGAAAATACATGCGTCTAGCTCTTTTGAGATTTCTCCCCCAATTCTTTATTTTGAGTAAAAAATAAACACTGCTTTTCAGAAGAGATCCTTGGCCTTCCTGTCATGCATTTTTCTAGGAATCAATATCCGTGATAGCTATGTATGGGAAGTTGTAATATATGGTTAGATTTAAACTCGATTTTCTCGAAATCACGTTTCGCACCGTCGTATAGCCATACGACGGTTCGGATGACCGCCGACGACTTGATCACTATCGCAGATTTTTTTTTCCGCATGAATTTGAATTAACATTAATATCTCGCGCGCGCATATCGCATTCGCAGGACACGTAGTTTACCTGGTGCTTATATTCATGCGCGATCATTTCGTATGTGTTTGATGTTGACGCCATCACTGTGCGACATAATGCGCTCGCGCATGGACGAGGAAAGACTTCCATTCATTCTGTTTTTATATTTTTTCGCAATTTGACCTCAGTGTTTCCTATATTTCAATAATATAATATTTCAATTTAATGGTACAATATATGTATATATATGTATATATATACATGTATATATATATACAGATGTGGAAAATATAACACCCAGTCCATGTGTAATTCTAAAGTCGGGGGGGGGGGGGCAGAGAGCCAGAGTGGAAGTTAAAATGCAATCGACAAATGTAATGAGAGTTTTCATGACGTCACTCGTTTCCTTTTCATGACTTTACAGAAAATGAAATCGACCAAGAAACATTCTGGAACCAGCAACAGTGATGGAGCGTATCCAACTTGTAGGACCACGACTGAAATTTCTCAGAGTAATGAAGAATTGAATGTGCAAGAATTGTTTGATGAAATTTTTTGAAATTATGGGGGGGGGGGGATGTCCAAAATGTGGTAATGTTGTCAGGTAAATTAGAATAGCGGCATATCAAAATGCTTCATCAAATTATAGTTGGAAGGGAATTCACAGAGAGCATTGTGTGCAGCCAAAATGGGTATCAGGGTACCTATTCAGGACGTATTGGAATCTTCAAACAACATTCAGTGAAATGACATGGTAATGAAGAAGATTAGCGTATTATTAACCTGATTTTTTTATCAACTTTACATAATATCAAGTTCAATGATGTTTGAGAGAAGTCCATTTATACATGCCGTATGAAAGGAAATTGACTCAACTCTGCTCTCATCTGACCCCCCCCCAAAAAAAAACCTAGCAAAATTTGGGGATGAACATATTTTGATGATAATATACAATCTTCTATAAAATCAAGGAAAGATTGTTTTATTACAACAAAAAGGCCCATCTACCCAATAAATTTTCATGGAATTGTGTCTAACTACATTGATCTCTTATCGGCCATAGACCCAAACATGATACGTGTTTCTCCTGATGAGGCTGGATAAGTTAGTTTAGACTACATGTCAAGGATTTGCTGTAATGTTACGGGGCTTTTGAATGTAATCCCGCTAAATTGTCATGCAGCGGGACAATGCATTTTGTTTAAAGAGGGGGGTTAACACATTTCCTACTAAACGCTAAAATAACAAAAACAATAACAAACATAACTTTGCCTATGTTAATCTGATTGAAACTAAGTTTTGGACTGGAATGTAGTTTCGAAATATTTTTGCTGTTTTGTCTGAAGTGGAAAAGACTGATTTTCTGTCTGTTTAGTGAAACAATTCTTTTTGAAAAAAAAAACAACATACTAATTCATATTAAGTAGTGCATGCATGATGCAGCTGTCATTGTTTACAGTTTTACTTTGACATGCATAAATTAGATTTTCTTTATATGTTTGAAATTGTAAGTGCACAAGAAGTATACAACAATAGTTGCATTTCCCTTTGCACTGAATTATTTTAAAGTGGCCTGGAGAAGTAACTGTATTTAGGAATTTACAATTTATATGATTCTTGTATATATACAGTGTGTCGCAGAAAAAAGGAAACCGGATTTCATGGCAAAAATATTCCATCATAATAAACAATATCTTAGATAAATTGGGTATGTTTGTAAAGCTGTGTTTCTCCTC
>JZLH01S0629552.1:0-16917 GCA_001188425.1 Eucidaris tribuloides | reverse complement strand
AAATCCAGAAAGCAGGGTTAATGAAGGCATTTTGTAACATTTCTGAAAACAAGCATTATTTCAAATTGTCTTTTCTGACTCATGCGTCGCTTATTTTTCATAAATGAGGTATCATACGAAAGAAAATAAGATAGGCTTGCTCATGATGTCCTTCAATATCGAAGATATTCTGAATACATTAAAGCGTGACAGTTTGAATTTCAAATTTGCTCGTGCAAATGATTTCATACCTGTGTCCCTTCTAATTGTCTTTGCTCAGTCATGCGTAAATGGAAATCACTGTGACTGGTTTCAAATTGAAGAAGAGAAAATATGCTTTCCAACTATGTACGATTCGGGGGTCATATTTGTTATTAACATAATTGAAGAGCTCGTTTCCAAAAGGTACTACATCCATTTTTGGTCAAAATGGATCTTTTGGCATTAATGTACTCATTTTCAGTAGCTCTATACACTACTAACAACTTGCTGAATTTCTAATTGCAAAGTTTTAAAAGATGGCACTCAAAACTCAGTTCGGTTCCAAAAGGTACTACATCCACGTTCATTGGGAAAGGACCAATCAGAGAGCAGTATCGACTTGATCTTCTACCAACCTTCTAACCTTAGATTTTGGCTTTATTGCGAAAAGGACCAAAACTGAAATGGAGTGGGTAAAAACAAAGGCGAAGTGACAAAAAACAGCAGAGAGAGTAAATCAGATTTCATGTAGTCCCATGTATATGTTTTCACGTAATTATGGGTTGTATTGAGTTTGTATATACATGTACAAATGTATGATGCGTGTATGTTGTTTGTTTGTTTGTGTGTGTGCGTGTATGTGTGTTTTGGTGACTGATACCTTTGTACAAATGTTTGCATGTGTTAGAGATAATGTGTATGTGTATGTGTGTGTGTATGTGTTGTAGGTGTGTGTATGTGTGTGTATGTGTATGTGTATGTGTGTGTGTATGTGTGTGTAGGTGTGTGTGTGTAGGTGTTTTGGTGGGTGCGTTTGAGTGGGTGTGTACACAGGAGCGTGTGTCTATTTGTGTGTGTGTGTGAATGCCTGTGCATGTTTGAATGTTTGTGCGTGTGCGAGATCGTGTGTGTGTGTGTGTGTGTTTGTGTATGTGTGCGCGTGCGTGCATGTGTGCGTGTATGTGTGTGTGTGTATTTGTGTCTGTGTGGGTATTGTGCAGATCTGTGTGTGCTGTGTGTGCATGTTTATGCTTCTTTTGAGGCCCCCACTTGATTAAATTGATGCATTGTAATTTACAGTCAATGAAAATTTCGGTTCCAAAAGGTACTACATCCAGTTTCGGTTCCAAAAGGTACTACATCCACCAAAATAAAAATTTGATTAATTCATTATAAATAAATCCTTGGACTTAGATTTTTTTGAAGAGTGGTGTTACTTTTGTATCATGCAATAGTACAATCACGGAAAATATAATTGGAAACTGAGATTGCTAAATATGTCAATTAAAATATCGCGTTTTTCTCAGAACTTGAATTTATGGATGTAGTACCTTTTGGAACCGAACTCTTTATATAACAATATCTTCATCAATCTCGGTTTCTTTTTTTCTGGGACACACTGTATATATATATATCTGTAGAAGTTACTAGTTTTTTTTAATATAATATTTAGTGCGTGATATGTATCACAATTATCGCAAATGCAGGTATCTCGTTTTAGTCTGTATCCTCGTTGAATCAATACTGCAGTGGAGAAATTTTTTATTATGTTTAGCATATGTGTGTTATTTTGTTTACTTATATAATGCTTTTTAAAAGTATTTTGCAGTATTCAAATATGATTCCAATACAGCACGATTTATTATGATGTATTTTCATTTGAGCTGGAGAGAGTCAATTATTTAAAGAGAATTTATTTGTAATTTATGTCATTGCAGATTTTACTCAATGTTTTGAAAAGCATAAATTTATCCTTTTAACATGTTGAAATAAAGACACGTACTTATGTCAGTTTAATTTTACATTGTCATATGGCATTCATAATTTGTTACTGGTGTGTGTACGTGTGTGTGTCTGTCTGTGTGTGTTTGAGTGTGTGTGTGTGTGTGTGTGTGTGTGTGTGTGTGTGTGTGTGTGTGTGTGTCGTCGTGTGGTGTGTGTGTGTGTGTGTGTGTGTGTGTGTGTGTGTGTGTGTGTGTGTGTGTGTGTGTGTGTGTGTGTGTGTGTGTGTGTGTGTGTGTGTGTGTGTGTGTGTGTGGTGTGTGTGTGTGTGTGTGTCTGGTCGGTGTGTGTGGTGTGTGCGTGTGTGTAGGGGGGGGGGGGTGATCAATGAGCCGGAGTGGATTCCGAGCCTGAATAGACTATTTTAGTCATATTGACTAAAAATTTAGTTGAATTTGACTAGATTAGTAAATCATAACAGTGACTAGATAAGTCAAAAACACATAATCAGTAAACCGATAATCAGTTTTACTAGAATCTAGTCAAACTGACTAGATTTTTCTAGTCAAAGCGACTAGAGACTAGTAAGTGCCCCTGGGATCCCTTTTTTTCTAGTCAGTTTTGACTCGTTTCTAGTCAAATCTGACTAGATATTTTTTAAGACTGTAGAACCTAACGACGAGATATCCCAATACCCAAGACGTATTAAAAGAAGACAAACAAATTTCAACAACGGTACTATCATACATAAAATCAGACTGAAAGTATTAACCAATTAAAGAGGGTTTGATTTTGCCTGAGCACACATTTCTTAAAGACCTCACGAGGAGATATCTTAAAGCCCAAGTTTAGTTTGGGGGATTTTTTTTTCTATTTGAAAGCTTTATGCCCAAAAATCATATCACATCAATAACAGATTCTGAATGTCTTTCGTTTTTCGTTAATCAATTAATAAAAAGGTCGGGGGGGGGTAGGACCCCCGAGATTCGGGGTACCCCCGAAATTTTCGATTGTATTTTACATTATAGCATCCAACGAGTTAATAAGGTGTTAGGGTATAAAGAGCAGAGTCTGCTCTTTCTGATGAGGTTAACTCGCATAACCTTAACACCTTATTAATCCTTTGGATGCTATCATGTAAAATATAGTCGAAAATCTGGGGGGTCCCCCCGAGTATTTTTTTTTATTAATTAATTAAACAAAAAAACGAAAGACATTCAGAATCTGTTATTGGTGTGATATGACCTTGGGGCATAAAGCTTTCAAATAAAAAGAATCATTCCTAACACTAAACTTGGGCTTCAATACCCAAGACCTAAAAAAGACGAATAATTATACTATCCGATCCAAAAATTATGACATTGATAAGAGTGACAAAATGAAATGCTTATGAACATTATAAACATAAATATTTGATATGTGCTGACATATTTTCCTGTCCGCGTTTTGTAATGTATGCCCTTTATAATCTATGAATGCAAAGTATAGTGATTTTTGGTTTAATTATCAGCGAAAAATATCATTTTATGATGAGGTCATACTATGTCTTATTTTTTTAAATGTAATTTCACACAAAAACTCATTTGGATAGTGACAATCATGACAATGTCATGACGATGACGAATTATAGGGAAACATTACAATAATATTATTTTACATATTTACCCAGTTGAGAGTGGTGATACTTGAGAGTGGTCAAACCTTAGGTCGGTGCTTTATCTTATAACATTATCCTCTCGTAATAACGTTCAAAGCCAAAGAATTGATGTTGTCAAACATTTTTTTTTTTGCCAAAACATGTGGTATAATATTAATCCGAATATCCGAAAAGAATAGCAAACGAAGATAAAGTTTGTCAAAAGTGGCATAGCGTGATTTCTTTTATCTCAACGCAAATATCAGTGTGTGCTGGTCATTTCATTTTTTTTTATTCCTCGAAATGTAATATTACACTAATAATCAAATTGAAAGTGATGATACTTACGTTCTGATAAGGAGGAAGAATCAGAGAAAAACTCTGTATTATTCTTTTATAATGAATAGTGATAATACATTGGACGCCAGAAAGAAATAAAAAATAAACATTTTTGGTTGTAGCAATGATCTAATCAGTGAACAGTTATCTATTTCTCCGTAATTTCAATAATGGTACAATTATATATAGAATTAGACTGAGAGTATTAACCAATTAGAGAGAGTTTAGTTTGCCTGAACACGCATTTCCTATAGAACCTCATGACGAGATATCTTAATAACCAAATCTAAACAAGACGAAAGAATTTCAACAACGGTACTATCATATATAAAATCAGACTGAGAGTATTAACCAATTAAAGAGGTATTAATTTTGCCTGAACACAGATTTCCTACAGAACCTCATGAAGAGATATCTTAATACCCAAGGCCTAAACAAGATGGAAATAATTTCAACAACGGTACTATCATACATAAAATAAGACTGAGAGTATTAACCAATTAAAGAGGGATTGATTTTGCCAGAACGCACATTTCCTATACATCTCACGAGGAGATATCCTAACACCCGAGACTTAAAAAAGACGAATAATTACAATATCCAGTCAAAACAATTATGAAATTAATAACAGTGACAAGATGTTAACTCAAATGCTTATGAACATAAATTTTTGATAGTATTGACATATCTTCCTGTCCGCGTTTTAAATTGTATGTTCTTTATAAACTATGAATGCAAAGTATAGTGATTTTTTGTTCAATTATCAGCGACCAAATATCAGTATATGATGCCGTCATACCATTTCTTATTTTTCTTAAAGTCTAATTTCACACAAAAAAAATCGTTTTGTGTCGTGACAATCATGACAACGTCCTGATGGCGACGAATTATAGGGAAACATTATAATAATATTATTAGACATATTTACCCAGTTGTATACGAAAGATAATACTTGAGAGTGGTGAAACCTTAAGTCGTTGCTTTATCTTGTAATATTATACTCTCGTAATAACGTACAAAGCCAAAGGATAGATGTTAGACATTTTTTTCCCAAAACATGTGGCTAAATATACCGAATATCCGAAAAGAACAGCAAACGAACAAAAAGTTTATCGAAAGTGGAATACGGTGATTTCTTTTATCTCAACGCAAATATCAGTATGTGCCGGTCATTTTATTTCTTCTTATTCCTCAAAATGTTATATTACACTAGTCATCAAATTGAAAGTGATGATACTTACGAACTGATACGGAAGAAGAATCAGAGTAAAACAGAAAAAAGTATTACATTGATGTTAGTGCACTGATATGTACTCTATTGTATGCGAACATAAATAATTGCTTCTGGTGACTGCTCTTCTACGTGATATATCGAGTATACTCTTGGTAATCTCCGATAGGAAAGGATGATTTTGCTCAATAAAACGTTTTACCATTTTTTAAAAATAATACACTGGACGTGAGAGAAAAGTACCAAAAAAAATCTTGATTGAAGCAATGATATTATCAGCTAACAGTTATTTATTTCTCCGTAATTATAACAATGGTACTATCATACAAAAATTCAGACTGAGAGTATTAACCAATAAAGACGGTCTGATTTTGCTTCAAAAAGCATTTCCTATAGACCTCACGACGAGATATCCTAATACCGAAGACGTAAACAGAACGAGGAAATATAGGAAACGGACTGAAATTTATGAAATCGATGATAGTGACAAGATGTAATCTCAATTACTTATGAACATACATTCCTAATATGAAGACCTTAGTTCCAAAATGCGCTAAATCCACTTTAGTAACTTCTGAGAAAAATGCATTTCTTTGCCCGAGTTTGTACACGCGCCTATGGAAAACTAAAACTAAAATCAGAGATATTTCGTACTTGCTCGTGGAATTTGACTTCCAATTTTAAACTGTAGCAAGATAAGTATGTACCAAATGGGTTGATATCGAAAACTCATTTTTGAACTAAGCTCATCATATTATTGACATATCTTCCTGCCTGCGCTTTGCATTGTTTGCTTTTTATCATCTATGAACCCAACGTGTAGTTTGAAGAAAAGACATGTTGTGATTTGTTTTTCATTATCAGCGACCAGATATCAGTATATAACGCCGTCATACTATTTCTTATTTTTTTCTTAAAATCTAATTTAACATCAAAAATCATTTGGATAGTGACATCTAACGACAATCTCATGACAACGACGAATAAAAGAAAGAAAAACATTATAATATTATTAGTTTACATATCGTCGGCGTTCATCCGAACCGTCGTATCGCTATACGACAGTTTGATTGAACGCGCCTCGAGCAAACGCGTTCAAACCAAACTGTCGTATCCATCATTCATAATACACGTAACATACGACGGTTCGGTTTGAACGAGTTCGCTCGAGGCGCGGTCAAGCAAACTGTCGTATAGCGATACGACGGTTCGGATGAACGCCGACGATATTTACCCAGTTGTATACAAAAAGTAATATTTGAGGGTGATGAAACCTTTAGTCGATGTTTTACTCTATATACTCTCCTTATAATGTACAAAACTAAATGAATGATGCAGTCCACAATATTCACCAAAGTGTTTGGTATAATAATACTCCAGACATCCGAAAAGAACAGCAAACGAACCAAAGTTGGTCAAAAGTGGCATAGCGTGATTTATTTTATCTCAACGCAAATATCAGTGTGTGCTGGTCTTTTTATTTCCTTTTATTCTTCAAAATTTAATATTACACTAATAATCAAATTGAAAGTGATGTTACTTACGGTCTGTTAAGGAGGAAGAATAAGAGGAAAACAAATAAAGAAGTATTAAATTGACGTTAGTGTACTTGTGACTGCTCCTCTACGTGTTATATTGAGTATACCCTTGTAATCGACGATAGGAAAGGATGATTTTGCTCAATCAGACAAAGTTTTTTATTACTCTTTTATAATGAATAGTGGTGATACATTGGACGTCAGAAAAAAGTTTGGTGTAATCACTGGTAATAATACTCCAGACATCCGAAAAGAACAGGAAACGAAGAAAAAGTTTGTCAAAAGTGGCATAACGTGATTTTTTTTCATCTCAACGCAAATATTAGAATGTCTTGCTCATTTTATTCATTTTTATTCCTCAAAAGGTAATATTAAAGTGAAAATCAAATTGAAAGTGATGATACTTACGTCCTGATAAGAAAGAAGAATCCGAGAAAAACAGAAAGAAAGGTATTTACTTGAGGTGGGAAATACCCAAAACATGAACGAGACGAAAAAATGTAGAAACCAGTCAAAAAATTACGAAACTAATAATAGTGACAAGATGTTAACTCAATTGCTTTTGAACATAAATATTTGATATTGACATATCTTTCTGTCCGCGTTTTTCAATTTTATGTTCTTTATAATCTATGAACCCAGAGTATATTTTGAAGAAAAGACAAGTAGTGATTGTTCTTTTTTCATTATCAGCGACCAGATATAAGTCTATGACACCTTCGTCCTATTTGTGTACTTTTTCCTAAAGTCTACTTTTACACATAAAAAAAAAATCGCTTACATGGTGACAATCATGACAATCTGATGACAACAACGAATTACAGGGAAAACATTATAATAATACTATTTGACATATTTACCCAGTAATATACGAAAATGATATTTGAGAGTGCTGAAAAAAATAAGTCGGTGCTTTCTCTTATATACTCTCGTTATAACATACAACTCCAAAGAACAGATGTTGTCACACAGTTTCGGTTATGCATAAATGTGTGGTACAATATTATGCCGGATATCCCAAATGAACAGTAAACGAAAAAAAAGTTAATCAAAATTGACATCAATTTTATTTCTTTTTATTCCTAAAAATGTAATATCACAGTGATAATCAAATTAAAAGTGATAATACTTACGTTCTGATAAAGAAGAAGAATCACAGAAAAACAAAAAAATATCAAATTGACGTTAGGGGACTAATGTTTAATCTATTGTATGCGAACATAAATTTCGCCTGGTGCTTTGTATGTGAAAAATAATATTACAGAGTGGTGAAACCTTAAGTCGGTGCTTCATCGCATATACTCTCGTTATACGTACAAAGCCAAAGGATAGATGTTGTAAATTTTTGGGGGGCCAAAACATGTTGTATAATATTACGCTGAATATCCGAAAAAAATATCAAACGAAGAAACATGTTGTCAAAAGTGGCATTACGTGATTTCTTTTATCCCAACGCAAATATCAGTTTATGCCGGTCATTATATTCTTTTTATTTCTCAAAATGTAATATTACACTGATAATCAAATTAAAAGTGATAATTATTCTTTTATAATGAATGGTAGTAATACACTGGACGTAAGAAAGAAATAAGAAACAAATATTTTTGGTTCTAGCAATGATATAATCAACAAACAGTTATTTATTTCTCCGTAATTTGAACAACGGTACTATCATGCATAAAATCAGACTGAGAGTATTAACCAATTAAAGACGGTTTGATTTTGCTTAAACACGCATTGCCTATAGACCTCTAGACGAGATGTCTTAACCCCCAAGACATAAACAAGATGAAAAAATATAGGAACCGGTAAAAAAATATGAAATTGATAAGAGTGACAAGATGTAAACTCAATTGCTTATGAACATAAATATTTGATATTATTGACGTATCTTTCTGTGTGCGTTTTGCATTGTATGCTCTTTTTAATCTAGTATGAACCCAAAGTATAGTTTTAAAAAAGAGATATTGTGCTATTTTTTCATTATCAGCGACCAGGTATCAGTATATGTTGCCGTCATACTATTTCCAATTTTTCCTAAAGTGTAATTTCACACACACACACACACACACACACACACACACACACACACACACACACACACACACACACACACACACACACACACACACACACACACACACACACACACACACACACACACACACACACACATACGGTACACACACAAATCATTTGGATAGTGACAATCATGACAATCTGATTACGACGAATTATAGGGAAAACATTAAAATAATTATTAGACATATTTACTCAGTTTTAAACGAATAATCATATTTGATAGTGTTGAAAGCTCTTGTTGGTTTTTTATCTTCAATACTCTTTATCACGTACAAAGCCAAAGAATAGATGTTTTCAAACATTTTTTTTTTGGCCAAAACGTGTGGTATAATATTTTGCCGGATATCCGACAAGAACAGCAAATGTAGATTTTTTTTTCAAAAGTGGCATAAGGTGATTTCATTTATCTCAGCGCAAATTATGCTTGCCTTTTTTACTTCTTTTCATTCCTTAAAATGTAATGCTTCACTGACAATCACATTGAAAGTGATGATACTTACGTTCTGATAAGGAGGAAGAATCAGAGAAAAAAAAACACAAGAGACAATTTAATTGACTTTAATGCACTAATATTTACTCTATTTTATGCGAACATCAATATTTGCTACAGGTGACTGCTCGTCAACGTGTTATATCGAGCATACTCTTTGTAATCTATGATAGGGAAGGATAAATTTGCTCAATCACACAAACGTTTTATCAGTCTTTTATAATAAATGGTAATAATACACTGGACGTGAGAAAGCAGTAAAACAAAATGATTCTAGCAATGATATAATCAGCGAACAGTTATTTATTTCTTTGTAATTAGAACAACTGTACTATCATACAAAAAAATCAGAGTATTAACCAATTAAAGACGGCTTGATTTTGCTTCAACACTGATTTCCTAAGGACCTCAAGACGAGATATCTAAATACCCAAAACGTAAACAAGACGAAAAAATATAGGAACCGGTTGGTTGTGACGAGCTTTGGCTCACGTATAGACGAATCCGCCGAGAATGTTCACCGCAAAAGGGCAGCAGGCAAGTCGCCATTACTGCCATGGAACTTTCAACTCTATCTAGGCCACCGCAGTCAATACATTTTCCACACGAGCGAGCGAAATTTTCTATCTATGCCACTGCTAATTACGTAAAATAAGTCATGTCTTCACAAAACTTTCAAACGGCTTTTGAAAGTTTACAATGTTTTCCTTAAATTGATACCATATTTGCTATTATAATTTGCCAGTATTTTTGTTTTTGCATTTTCGCGAATCACCGTTTCACCGCATCGCGCAAATGGGTTGCATCAAATACACGTAGTGCGCAGTGTTAGCAACTTGTTTTCGTGCGACAATGGTTTGTGACACTATCACAAAAGTCGTTATGAAAAACGTAAAGAAAAGGCTTTTTCGACAAAATATTGCACTGTTGTGTTCTTAAGAGTACGTAACATTGCTTGACAAGTTTGAACTTTGCATGAAACCTTGCGGCATTTTATTGTTGATTTATAATCTTACCGTATACTGTGGTCCCATGTAGACCTAGCGGCTAGCCTACACGTACCGTGCCATGGCACTCTCTCGCCGGTGCGCGTAGGCGTAGCATCAGCCTCGGCACTTTCTTCGCGTTTTGGGTACTGAATTTATCGAAACTAGCCCCCCAACATTAATGAAATGGGTATATTTACTTACCTTGAACACTGTTGTGTTGTCACTTAGCTATGCCATCTAACCAAATTGAATGTTAGTTTCTTGAATTATTATTGACGTACAAACTTGCCACACAGTGTGCGTACTAGAATTAGGTGATGACCTCGCGATTCCATGGCAGTAATGGCGTCGCCGATAGAGGGCCAAATACACAAACGGGCCGTCGGATTCGTCTATATGCACTGTGATCTAGACGAGCCCGCTCGAACTCGTAACTTACGTTCACAGCATATCATGATTGCATATACATAACGTTAGACATAGCTAGTCACGACCGTCTGGCATAATGGACCCCATTTCAAGCTCTTAATTCCAAGCTGCACGAACATGCAAATTTTACATTTAATTAAAGTCTATGAAGCATGCATTTAGCGAAATCTCACTCTTACCTACATGCCAATACATCTAATCTAATCACCCCAAAACCAGAGAGAAAGCAAAAGATTTTTAATAAACGAATCATTATCATTCCACACACGACACAGTATATACACTGTATAACACGCATGTCACGGTCGCCACACAACGTACACTGGCACATACACAACGTTAATTCACGGCCGTCATGCATAGTACACTACACTCTCAGTTTTTATAAGTCAAGTGTGGACAAAGATTTGTCAAAGAGGCAGTATAAATTTGTCACGCTTTGATAACAATCACTTTACGTCAATTGGCAAATCACTTTGACAAATTAAAAATTGGGAAGTACTAATTCATGTGTTAACGTAACGAATGTAGTAAGTCATGTTTTGACATATTTCTTTAACTGAAGAATCCAACAAGCACGAATTGACAAATGGATATTGTCAGTCCAATTGCCGACGACAAATCTTATCAGACAGGAAAAATTGAGTTACGAATATAGACACACAATAGGAATTTGGGAATTTTGAGTTTTGACGAATTTTAAACGGTTTTCCTTTTTTGAAAAGATTTGTCAAAAATCCTATTGTGCGCATGCGTCTCCATAAGAGTAATGGCGACGTCCAGACAGTTTGGCGTGTCGAGTAGTGGATGGCAGAATTCATTCCAAAAATCGTCGTTGTCGCAGAATATTTCAAATTATAAGGGAATAACGTCATTCAGTGCTGAAATGGACTGGAACTACCCTCCCTAGGCTAGTGTCATCCAATCACGGCACGTGTTTACTGCACTGCACGTTTGATATGCATGGATGGGAGCTGCATGCGCGCATAGTACGTTAGTCCTGGGTTATGCAAAAACGTCAGTCTCTCTGTATCGTTGGTTGTTCCACTAAGACTTCGTTTTAATACCACAATTATGTCAGCTAGTTTAAATAAATGTTTCCCCAGAACAGACGATTATTTCTGTCTAGCCCTAACGCTTATCCCCGCGGTTATCCTGACTAGACCCCGTGGCCAGTGCGAATAACGACGCGACAGCGCTGTAATGAGCTGGCCTAGGCCTAAGGCCCTACCTGCGCGAGGCTCGAGGAGGGGTCGTGGCTCAGTGGTAGTGGTGGCCGGGTATAGTATATTGTTAATTGCACTTGTCATTGCCTATTGACTTGTCACCGAATGTGTATTACCATTTGCACGACTCAAACATATGTACATTGTATAAGTCTCATTGTTAATTAATTCCAGTCCTATAAATCTAACTGTTTTTTCTAAGAAAGTTACCACCTCGATTCGATAGCCGAAAGAGGCCATCAAGTACAAAACTTATAGGGCCTAATGGACAGTGCAAATCGATGCGACAAGCAAGCGAAAATGATAAATAAATAAATAAATAAATAAAATAAATAAATAAATAAATACATAAATAAATAAATAAATAAATAAATAAATAAATAAATAAATAAATAAATAAGTAAATAAATAAATAAATAAATAAATAAATAAAAATAGGGGATGGGGAAAGTCGCGCACCCCCCCCCCGAGGCTAACTTTGTACAGTCTTGAGTAACACCAAGGAGGTATTACAAATGGAGTTACCACAATTCACGTTTTCTTCGTACAACGTTTGAAGCCGCCACTCGAAAATAAGTATAGTATGAGCTTAAGTCTTAACTACAGGTGGCCATATAATCGCATTCTACTTGACGTTATTCACCAGTTACTTTCAAAGGAAGAAATGGTTTTTGAAATGATAATCACTTTTCGCCATTGGCGGCGAAAGTTCAGGACCCTGGGAACGATGTTTTCATTTTCGCGGCCCAAAAAAATGTCACGTCCAAATTCGCGGCCACATCAGCAGCCGTATAGTCGTTCACCGGGGGGGGGGGGAGGCGCAAAATCTTCGGGGCCAAAGAAATTTTTCAAGGCCAAATTCGCGGCCAAATCAGCAGCCGAAAAACCCCTTTGAGGGGGACAGTCCCCTCCAACTAAAATCTAGGGGGCGGTCTCCTACATAAAAATTTGGGGGGGGGGGAAAGGCGTGTCCCTCCGTCTCCCCGCTTCCGCCGCCTACGCTTTTCGCTGTAGCCAATAGGAAAAAAAATGGATAAGCTCACAAATTTTAGACTCTGGGACATGCCCCCCCCCCCCCAAAAAAAAAAGAAAAAAAAGAAAAAAAAAGACAGATGAAAATTACTAAAATTGGCACGCCGGGCACTCTTTGGGCATAGTTCATCTAAGAACACTATAATCACAGTATATTAAATCTATTTGCTGGAATTGATCGGAAATGTGTCAAAATTGGCATAAAAGAATTGCATGGTTTCCAACCTTTTTTTTAAATACAAAATATGACTTTAATTCAAGCTTGCCGAAATAGTTTCTTACATTATATGTTTTTGTTTGCCAAGCATGATTATAGGGTAAAACAATCACCTTGGTTTACCAAGAGAAACAAGTGAATTTTTCATGCAAATTTATTTTTTTTATCACTAAAATGTTATTCCTTTATTTCTAAGAGTATATTGATTCTGTTTGTATTATGTTATAGTGCTTGGTAGGGTTTTCCAAACTTTAGAATTTAGAAGGTCATTTATTGGACTAATTTATGCAAATTTATCTAAAATTACAAAAAAATACCACTATTCCTTTATTCCCCGGCAGATTTTGATTCTTTTTGTATTACAGTGCTTGGTAGAACTTCCAAATTCAACACAGAATTTGGAAGTTCATTAATTATGCTAATTCATGTAAATTTATTCAAAATCACTAAAAGAAAATGCCACTATTCCTTTATTTTAATGCAGCCTTTGATTCTGTTTGTATTATCTTGTAGTGCTTGGTAGGGGCATTCAAACTTCAACATAGAATTTGGAAGTTCATTAACTATGCTAATTTATGCAAATTTATATAAAATCACTTAATATGCTTATTTTCGCTTATTTCTAGGCAGATTTTCATTCTGTTTGTTTCAAGTGATAGGGCTTGGTAAGGGCTTCAAAATTTCTACACAGAATTGCGAAAATTATAAATTTTGCTTATTCATGCAAAATTATTCCAAATCAATTCAAAATTACCAAAAAAAAAGCCCGAAAGCCTGAAATGGCATTATTTTAGAATGCATTCTGTCTAAAATCGCGAGATGCAGGCGAGGCATACATATATTACGCACTGCGTAACTTTCTTTTAAAAAAAACCCAACATAATAAAGTTTAATACAGCACATCACAAGCATTAATTTTGTTTTCCCTAACCAAAAGTCTTTGCAACAAAGTGAATGTAATACAGATAAAGATTCACAAAAATCATGGTAATGAGAACACAATTATGTGCGCGAATGCATTTTGGGCGAATTACACAAAAAGTGGGTTGTGCTCACTCATGCATGAAATACTTTCAATACAAACAGTATAATCAGGTAGCTTAGGTCCAAGGTAAAGAATTCATATCAAAAAATCTCAAGATCATGAAATTGGGTTATATTTTTTTCTAAGGGTCTACTTTTTGTGATACACACTGTCAATGTACATGCTCTGTTATGGACAATGAAATACTCTTTGAAATAGTTGTATGAAACGCTACAGTGTAAAATATTATAATGGTTATTATTGTTATTTAAATGTAAATTAACACCCAGCAGATTTGTCGATCGATTTGAAGGATGAGGGGGGGGGGGGGCAAAAGTAAGAACAATGTCCAAAGTGTACAAAATTGCAAATTAACCCTGTAGAATGAGAGGTACTTAAGTCACATTTGGACGAAATTGAGTTAGTGATTGTTTTGAGGTCGTCACATTTCTGGAAAATGTTTGGAAATTTTAAAATTTTGGACAATTTTACCCTAACCTAGTAAGGGGCAGAGGAGGGGTCAACCGGGATAAAGTGTTTGACTTAGTCTCATTTCTTCAAAATGTATTTTTAATTATTCAATTAGTTACAAGGACTAAGAAAATATACATATTTTTAACGTGTCCGGACAGTTACCCCCTGGACAACTACCACCCGGATCATCCCCCCCCCGAGGACAATTCCCCCTAGGACAACTACCCCCCGGACAACTACCCCCTAGGACAACTACCCCCAGGACAACTACCACCCGGACAACTACCCCCGGACAACTACCCCCCCGAGGACAATTCCCCCTAGGACAACTACCCCCCCGGACAACTACCCCTAGGACAACCACCCCCGGACAACTACCACCCGGACAACTATCCCCCGGACAACCCCCCCCCGGACAATTCCCTCATAGGACAATTGTCGCCCGGACAATGTGCATGTGACATTCTGATATGAATGATTTAGGGCACGGCTTAAAACGTTAATTTTAAGGAAATAGGGTATGTGTGTAAGGCTCCGGGAGAGGGGAGGGGTGCACTCATGTTTATTGGTGGTTATGGGTACGTGCCGCTTTGATGACCTCATATCCAGACCCCAATTTTGGCTCTCTAGATAGCCAAATTTCCCAAAAGTGCTGCTAAGGGAATTTCGGTGCAACTCGATGGACCCTTAAAAGTTCAACCTCCAACTACGATTAACCATTCAATCGATTGATAGCGTGTTTGATGTGTGCGTAAGGCTGTGTAAGGCGTGTGGTTCACAAATAGAAAAAAGTGGCTTCTGCTCTGCGGCGGTGCGGCTGAGTTTTTAGCTAATTTCGCCGGCGTCACGAGCAGGAGCCGCCCAGGCCCACCGTCTCGGTTTTTCAGGGCTCGGTCTCGGTTTCGCCGCCTGGCGCGGCATGATTATGCGCTTCAGTTTAAAATCTCTTGCGGGCAATGGCTAGGCAGTTGCTACGGCCGTCTGCTCGATTAGACTCGCGCCAAAACCACGTCGGATTGTTCGGGAAGCGGTTACCCGGGCGGCTCGGCCGCCGGTCATCGACTAACTCGAGCGATCACCGTTCGAGCGATTTATGTTAGTGTACATTCATCTATTCACTCCTTCTCTCCTCTCCGCCACCTCCCTGTCTTCCTTTCCTTCCACTTATCTTTTCCGCGCTCCGCTACTCGACTTGCCTTTATCCACGTTATTCGAGTGTTGCCCCGCGGTGCGGGGAATACGGGCCTCGTTCGTGCCGATCACATTTTTTAATAAAAACTCGTTTGGTGGTGTTATTTCTGTACTTTTTGTCTTACTATATGCCGTTGTAGGTCTTACTATTTGGTGTTTTGACGTTCTATGGTGTTGAGCGTATACAACAAATTAGTTCGACTATTTCTGAATTTGATTGTCATCAAGTGCTCGTGACATCCTCACATGGATCTATGTTGGGTAATCATCATTATATTCATCATGATTGCCGCCAATTTGATCCATTCCAGGTTATTCATTAAACAAATTTACAATGCACGGATATAAAAATAAATATGAAACAAACAACATATACTTACATAAATAGATACATAAATAGATGTATTATGAACCGAGGTTTGGGGCGGGCCTTCATCTAATACTTTTTTAGTAGTTTGATTTCATTCCATTTAATGTGTAGTTTTTTTCATTAATCATAACATTGATTTATCATTAGATCATTGTCTATTCATGTGCTATATTTTCTTTCATTAAATTATACCATACTTTTCTAACTTTATCAACTGTATGTTACTGAAAGTATATATACTATATATAATCAATTATTAATCTATCACTATAATGGCGACTAACACAATAAGCGTAGCTTCTTATAATATGTCGTGATAGTCCGCAGACAATGAACTATAAAACGACATAACATAAAATTGACACAGTTATGAACCATGAAAACACAAAAAACAAAAACAAAAAAAAAATGAACTAAATAGTGTATTCTAAACAGCTGTAGGTAACGATAGCTAAACGTATTCGATTATACATTAATTGTTTTAGAGTAATGCGTATATTGCCATGAATTGCACGTATATAAAACATAGAACATTTTGAACATATGGCATGTTTATAAAACAGTGATTATGGAAAGCACATAAAGTGACAGTTCGCGGTTGGGCTGTATGGTCAAAGTACTTATCAATATTATTATTTCTGTTTGCTGGATATTTGGCTTACCAACAAAACAACAACAAACTCAAGATCGATTATACCTGATGTGAAGGATTATTGGTGGCAAGATGTTTTAATATTTATTCCTCTT
>JZLH01S0629542.1:158305-172678 GCA_001188425.1 Eucidaris tribuloides | reverse complement strand
AATTCTAGTGATTGTTGGACTTTATGTGAGTTATTGTGTCGTAGAGACAAGAATGATAGCATGGAGAGAAACACTAAGCTAGGATCGATGCTTGGGGCATTTTTCAAAAATTGTACGGTAATTACTTTTGATCTTCAGATCTCACAGACATGTCCTTCATAAATAGCTTAAAAGGCATGCGAGTGATGTTTTGCTGTACTGCCGGCGTAAGGGTGCAAATTGACATCCCTTGCTTTACTTCAGACAGGCGAGGCAAACTGGTCATATGCCTCGAGGAAAAAAAATAGTTTAGTGCACCATAATCGGATCAATTCTCGTTTTCCATGGATCAGGTACTTCCATTACATTATGAACAGATATAGTGTGAGAAAACAAACACCAGTCTGCCTTCATGCGTCGTTTCGATTTCAATCAAGGTGGGCATTAAGTCATGTCAGTACAGGAACACCCGGGTAAAAATTGTCTAAAGCCACTATCCACTTTTATTCATGTTTTATTTGCTGCGGAGAGCGGGGACGTATGTGCAAATACGTAAAAATCGCAGGATTCGAACTATACTTTCTCGAATCAAAACGCTTCAAGACGAATAAAAAATGTGGTTGGCAAGCACGCCCGTGACTTAAGTGCTCTTGTACCATTAATGCTTCTCCGCTGCGCGGTGTTTACCTAAAAACGTTTCCGCTCTTAACTTTTTAAACATCCCCCGATTGCATAAACATTACCGAATATGAAATCATGTAAACTGTTTGTTGTGTTCGTGTTTCCAGTGAAGCTGCTACGCATGCGATGCCAGCAATAATGAAAATGGATCTATCCGCAAAACACAGCGTACATGCCTGACTCCAAAGTACTCATAAAAATTCCGCTTTTCCAAACAACCTTCTCGTGGTTGAACTTTTACGCCTTAATCAAAACTTAGGTCTCTTGTATTTTATTAAGTACCAGGACCCTTTCCATCCTCATTTCAGGAACATGCTACACACGTTTCATAAATTATGGAGACGCCTATGATGAAAGAGATTGAAACCTTTTCCGCATTCCTCTTGCAAAAAAATATTTCTATTAAAAAGCTGGACGCCATAAATACAATTCATGGAAAAACCAAATGAGATATTTCATTGCCCACTAGAATATCTGTATGATGCTACAAACTCTTATTTTTTTTTTTATTTTGATAATTATTTTCGATTTTGTTCAGCGTCAGGTGTTATGTGTCAATTATCTCGGTATAATTTATATTAGCCAGACATTGCTAGTTTTGGTTCTCATTGTGGATCAGCAAGAGATACTAAAGATGCAGGTGATTCAAGTCACGATATACGCGTCCACGGTACCTTCATTGATAGATAGATAGATAGATAGATAGATAGATAGATAAGATTAGATTAGTACGATAGATAGAGAGATACGATAAGATAGATAGATAGGTAGGCAGATAGCATAGATAATACACTCATGCTTCATAAATTATAGGGAATACTTAAAAAACATTTTAAGAAGTTGCATTTTTTCCGTGAACGGTACGTCTGGGATTAATATTTGTTTCGCCCCAGGTGAAACAATTATAATCTAAGTATTCGAGGAATTCTTTGAGCATTTTGTAGCGTTCCGACTCTGACACTTAAAACCTGTGTTTATAAATGGCGGCGGTGTTGTTGTTTGTGTGTTGAGTCACGTGGTTGCTACGCGCGTTTTATTAAACCTGATAATCAGACACATATTCTGATGTATTAGTTATAAATGACATTGATCAAAATTTATCAGTCTTTCTTGTGTTTTTTTTAATTACTTTAATTTAATACTTTTTTTTCATGATTTTTTGGTGATTTAAAAAAAAATGGAATACATAATGTGCTTATTAGGTCAAATGTATTTTAGTTTTTACTTTTAGTTATCTCATGAAATCCAAAAATTGCTTCACATACTGCGTTTTTGTGAAATAAACACCTTATCTTGAAATTTTGGACGGATATAAGAAAAGAACTTAAGTATTCAACAAAAAATATTCCATACATTATGAGCAGTGAGTGTATAAACACACAGATAGATAGATAGATAGCATAGATAGCATAGATAGATAGATAGATAGATAGATAGATAGATAAACACACAGATAAGTAGATAGATTAAACACATCAGATAGATAGATTAGATAGGATAGATAGATAGGTAGTAGATACAATAGATAGATAAAACACAGATAGATAGATAGATAGATAGATAAACACACAGAATAGATTAATAGATAGATAGATAGATAGATAGAGATAGATAGATAGATATTGATAGATAGATACGATAGATAGATAGATAGATAGATAGATAGATTAGAGTAGGAGTGATAGGTATTTATGATATGTAGCACCCATCTATCCTGTATGTTAACACAATATAGACATAGATAGATAGATAGGTAAGTTTATATTGACGCCCTTAGTTTATTTAAAAAAAATGTGATTATTAGCTTACCATTAATTTTTTTCCCAATTTTACTTTCGAAACGTACACTTGATAACAATGAACTTATGGTTTATTACAATTGTTTTATAATCATAAAGGGCTATATACTGTATTAGGCACTATTTATGTAATATTATTGTTTGTATTCTGATGGGCTGATTTATCATGAGAATGTCGTGAATATTTGATTGGCAAATCACTGTTAGTTTGTTGTTAAATAATTGGATAAAAACAATCATCATTTTACCTACATATATTTCATGTATTTAAAAGGGCAAATGATAAGATTTTGCATTCTGATGACTACATTTATACGTGAACATTAAACGCAAAATCATCATCTAAATTAAGTCACGTAACTCTAAATACTGCTAAAGAAATAAAATACAAGTATAAATTCTTGAAATTAATATATTATTGCTACGAATTTGAGTGCGATAAATATTATAAAGTGCCTAAACATATTTGTTGAAAAAATAAATACAAATATAAATATAATTTCTTGAAATAAAATTAATCTATTCATACATTTTTTTATTTGTTATCTTTTTTATCCATTTATACATCGATCAATTATATTTAAAATGACTCTTTACTGATAAAGAAAAAATTATTGGTAAAACGGGTGGCTTGCTGATCTAAGTGCAGACGCGAGAATGAAGAGCGAAATCCTCACGATGTAACATGCACTGGTCTATATCTGTTACACGTTCTTCCACATGTTGGCCATAACGACACCCAGTGAGAATAAAGCGTAACGCCTTATTAATAATGTATGTACAGATCAAATATCTACCATTTATGATGTCAGCGATTAAATTACAATTTTGATATACTACGAGGCCTACAGAGTTACTCAGTGAAGCTCGAGACGAAGCAAAGAAGAAACGATTCTTACCTTCACGCAAACCTGGTTGTCTGTGTAGATTAAGCCATTATTGTTGTTGTGCAAAGTTGATTACGAAATTTGATTTCAGAAATATTCAGCGTTAACAGAAAAGACAAATGGATTCAGACATTTCCTAACTAACTCACGTTTCAGAAAATTAGTCATCTTACCTTGTGCTCCGAGATGTCTGGGTTTCTCGTTTAAAGAAATGTAAGTGGGCTTCTTTGCATCAGATCCAATTTAATAAACATTCCAAGTGGGGATTCCCTTTTATCACATTGACACGAATGAAGATATATCCGTTTATCTATTTCTTACATAAATATTTCGTCGCCGCCACGTTGTTGCTTCAAACCGATGAGCACTTATTTTAAATGAATACTTTTTTCAAAATTATTATAACAGTGGTTATTTTTGACAACACATAAATACATTATTTTGTAACAATCCCGGAACTGCAGGATTGTATGTTCCTTTAACCTGTTTTCGCAGTTCTTGAAGAGTTCTAACGATTAAACACAACCACCTCACACGCATACAAACACACACACACACACCACACACACACACACACACACACACACACCACACACACACACACACACACACACACACACACACACATACTTACACAAACCCCATAATTATATATAGATAGCATAGATAATAGATAGATAGATAGATAGATAGATAGATAGGATAGATAAATAGATAGATAAGTAAATGCGATAGATAGATATTTAATTTTATTTTCGATATGACATGAATCAAGTAGAATAGTAAGGGACCTTAAAGCATCACTCGTGCGATGCATATACTAGCTTCTACATTGTTTTGGTTGATAAATTTAAAGAAACATTTTCTGTTTGTAGGAATTTCCTGAATCACAACCAAGGCAATCCGTTAGTGAAAGCTATTTATTAGGAATGAGAGAATTACGTGGATGTACTGTTGGTTTGAGGAAAACGAAATTGGAAGTGTAAGAGACATATTATGATTCTGGCAAAAAACTATAAAGTTGTTTTGATAATGCCATATTGTCGTCTTTTGTGAAAATATATTTTATTTTAGATTATTTCATTATGGACATTTACACAAAGATCGTTTAAAAATAATGATAATCAGGTTAATATTATGATCATGCTACCGACAATAGATGAAGCTTCCAATGTTCTTATTAGTCACGTGTTATGTTCATTCACGTGTCAAGAAGTTTTTAGGTGAAGACTGATGTTAAGAGGAGGAGGAAAGAAAAGAAGATTTAGAAGAAGTAGAAGTAGTAGCAAGCAAGAGGTAGAAGTAGAAGAAAGAACCGAAGAAGTCAAGAAGAGAAGTAAGAAGAAGAAGAAGAAAGAAAAAAGAAGAAGAAGAAGAAAATAAGTAAAAGTAAAAGCATGAGAGAAAAAAAGAAAAAGAAGAAGAAGAAGAAGAAGAAGAAAGAAGAAGAATAAAAGAAAGGCCAGAAAAAAAGAAGGATTGGGAAGACGAAGAAGGAGCGAGGAGCAAGAAGAGGAAAGAAGCTTCTCAACTCCAATCATGTCTCTTGTGTTAATTAAGTATATCAGAATGTTAGGATGTCATAAGTTTGCTTAGCTAATACCACATACTTGTGAGTGTTTGTATTAAGGGATTGACTATTGGTAGTAGTTAGTAGTTAGAAGCTAGTAGTAGTCAGTAGTAAGTAGTGTAGTAGTAGTATAGTAGTAGTAGTAGTAGTAGTAGTGGTAGTTGGTGGTAGCCAGTAGAGTAGTAGTACGTCTAGTAGTAGTAGTAGTAGTAAGTAGTAGTAGTAGAACTAGTAGTAGTGTAGTAGTAGTACATGTAGTAGCAAATTAGTAATAGCAGTATTATGATATTAACAAAAAAAAAAATCTTTTATGGCAAATTGTCTTGATCGACCCAAAAAAACTTGAGCCCTTCAAAACGTTAGTAGAAAAAGTCACTGTCATGACTGTTGAATGATCTTTTTGTCACCTTCAAGTTTGATAATTTAATCGCTAATCAAACTTAAAAGAAATGCATAAAAAATTAAAAAGAAAGAAAGTGCCTCCTGTGTATTATATCATCTCTTTATCACCACCAATTGTGATCATGAATTACTGAAATTTTAAAAATACAGTGTCTCAGCATTATTGAGTAATGCCGCCAAGTGCATAGAGAAGTCTTGTGTGCTGCCGTATATATTACCAGCTTTGCTTTGTTATTGCCTCTCGTGTTGCCGTATAAGTGATTAGTGAACGGTTACAATTAATTATTGTATCAAAATTACAAGTTTGTTCACTTACTTTTCCGTTCAAACGATAGAATACCAGCAATGTTTTTGCTGTTGTATTTGCTAATAATTACTCTAGATCAACGAAAATGTTTAGTCTATACAGTATAGGAAACTAACCTAGGCGCAAAAAGAAGAGAAAAGAACAAACAAGCAAACTTGAACACAAAAACTTCCACACGCGTAACCGAACATAATTACTCCTCCTTAAGGACAATTATCCTACCACCCCACCCCGGCAATTACACCCGCAATTACCCTAGGGCCCAGAATAATCACCCCTATAGGACAATTATAATTATGGGGGTCATTGACCTGGGCGGTAATTGCCCAAGGGTTGACTGTTAGGATGGTAATTGTCCAGAAAGTAATTATTCTTGAAGGCCGGTGACTTGCCCGTGGGTTAATTGTTGGGTGGTAAAAGTGTCCAGGAATAACAGTCCTCGAGGAGGTAATTGCCCGGGAGTTAATATTCTTGGAGGTAGATGCTGCTACACACATCCAGTAACCCTCGGTATGTCGGATGGCTGTCGAAACGCCATTAGAACAAAAAAATGCGGATCATGAATGGAGAGGGGCTCCAGCTTATTCAAAAATTCCATTGATGACACTGCGTACCGTCGACCAATTTAGCAATGACATCCCTCGAATCTTATCATATTACAATAAGATTGAACACTGCGCAGAATCATAAATTTGGCACGCAGATGCTATATTCCATCAGTAACTATCTATCATGTACACCACCAATTCACAACAATAAAATTTGTCACCTGCCTCCCCGCTTCTATTATCAAGGCATCTGCCACTCATAATTAAACCAGGTTCCAATCCCGTCAACATTTTTTTTAAAATTCGTGTCTTGCAGTTGGATGCGTTGTACGTTGTCATTTAAAGTTAACGAGTGTCAGTATCTGTGTTAATTTGTAGCACTTTTAGGCTCATTTTGTTGCACAGGCCACATTTGTATTGCAGGCCATAACGTTATCATTACCAGGTTAGTCATATTGCCACGGCACCCTTTCGTGGAAATTTTGGTCGGGAAATTCAGACGAGATCGAGTTTATCGTGACGACTTGCCCTGGCTTTTCTGAATTAGGGCCGGATTTTCACCAAAAGGTCGTGTTAACGCACCGCAGAAATCCCCGTAACCTAGGCATATTTCGCTTAATTAGGGTAGGCTAACCATAGAAATGCCGTGGTACTTGGCACGCGCCGATAGCTAACATTTAGACAATCCAGGGTGAGCATCCAGTGATTTTTTCTGACGGATCTTGATTCATTGGACCTCATCAGAATGAAAGGGGCCCACCCTTATAGAATTCCAAGTAGGGTCCCCGTCCTAGGTGGGGGTCAGAGGGTTCACGCCGCACCTGACGCTCACTGCTGTGTACGGGCAGTTATCCATAAGGATATTATTGTCTCTCTGCTAACACTATTTTTTTTGAAATGGGACAGTCAACAATAACTTATAAACCCCATTTTTCAAAATTGATGTAACTTCATTCGAAAGTATACATTTTTCTAGTCTGATTGTCGATAGCAGCGTCATTTTCCCAAAAGTCGGTGGTTGATTTTGTACGTGGGGTCAGGGCGGAGCCCCCTGAGCTGAAGCTCGAGCATGAAGTTTTCGATCGGTTTTATAAGCTTATTGTGACCTTTTGATAAAGCACTTTTTTTTAAATGGACAAGCTAACAGTCGACAAACAATATAAAGAAAACAAACAAACACCCCCCCCCCCCCACTGCTGATAGCAGATAATTGGCGGTGAATATGTCGGCGGTCAGGGGCGGAGCCCCTCAAGCTCATGGGTTCTAGCGGTTTTATGAGACTATAGGCTTCATTCAAGAATAATCAAACAACCTATTGTATAGAAAATACGTGCTTTTTGAACGCACACCCCCCCGGTTACGGTCCTGGTAATTCAAATATTTCATACTGCAATGTGCTTACTAAACAGAGTTAATGCAAGTGTTATTCAGGTCTTTATAACCAATCTCCGATTTGAATTTAAATGCGCATTGCAAAATGCTGCAAACTCAAAAGGTGCATGTGCAACGTGAGTGATGAATTTTGGATGGGAAAGTTTTCTGCACAAAATTGTTTGATTTTGGATAAGTTTACTGAAAAACAGATTTTGAAGGGGAAAATTCCACGGGAGTGTGTGGAGCGCTTGAATATTCATCACATTGCATGCAGCAAACTTAAAACTATCACTTTAAAAAAGTCAAAAGAAACGTATCTATTTCAAACATTAACTATAAAAATTTGCTCAGTCGACTTGCGCCTGCATGTTATAATCCAGTGGAGTTTAATGCAGTACATGACCAGAACCAGAACCACAACAAACACGACAAAATTATTGACCCCTAGAAGTAAAGTTAAGAAAAAAGAATAGTACTTACACTGAATATATCTATCTCATAAGGCACAATTTCTAGCTCGGTTCGCTCAGTTTTCTTTTTCTTTCTCCTTCCTTTCCTTTTTTTCTCTCCGTTTTTTTTTTTTGCCGGCCGATTCGGGGGGGGGGAGCACGTGCCCCCGCCCCCGTGCCCCCGTGCGAGTTACGCCACTGCCTTCCAAGTTAGGTCATACACAATGAGCAGCTGTTTGCGGTATTTGAGAGGTCACACACATCACACACAATACACACACAATCACACACACAGCACACACACACACACACACACACACACTCACACACACCACACACACACACCACACACACACACACACACACACCACCACACACCAACCATCAACACACACACACACACACACACACAACACACACACACATCACACACACACACACACATCACACACTCACACATACACACAAACGAACAAACTGCCACTAAGTTGAGTAATTTCAAACGTTTAATGAAACAATGGGCTATAAGAGCGACACGCGAGGTAACATAAAAAACCCGGATTCAATTCTCTGACAAGCAGTCTTCACTTGCAATCTCCAGCAGCTCGATAATCACAAAAAGCCCCCCCCCCCCTCCCGCGACATTTTGAAATGTCTCCCGAACGCGAGTGAGTAATTGCATGTTAGATGGACAAATACTAATAGATGGTGTATAATATGAATATGTTTTTGTCATTTGTTTATATACCGTACTTGTAACCAACTTCAGCCAAAACCAATGAGGTAGCTTCTCAGCAAGAAAAGTGGTCAACTAATTATAGTTTCCAGACTACTTAAAATGTTGGCATTTATGACATTTGTCTTTGTGTGTGTGTCGTGTTTTTGAATTTAACGCACAGAGGATCAATCAATTTAATGGATAAATGAATTTTTCACTCCTTTGAAAATTCATTGGACCCACAACTGTAATGCGCTTGTTTTCAAGATAGTCTTTCAGATTTTTTATGTAAACATGTCTGCAAAAATTTGTCGAGATTATCGTGAAAAAATTATGAAAGTGTTTGTGCCTCAATTTCCACCATGCTCGCCATTCCTTAAGTATCATCAATTGAAACACTTTCCAAAACTGGGAATTTTTGGCCAATTAACAAATATCAAAAAATATGTGTATTAATCCCCAATTATGGAATAATCCATATACTTTGCATATTAAAGTTTGTTTTTGCAAAGGAAACCTGTATTGGGCAACTCCTTAAAATTCGGGAAGCAGCTCCATTGAAAATTCATTTTTATTTTGTTATTCGTAAACGAAATGTATTGTGCGAGACTATAATTAAAGGAGCTTTGAGTTCACAGATTAGATTAGTAAGGTATTGCCGGAAAGGTGGGGGGGGGGGGGGTACGACCTCCTTAAAGCTTTGCGGGGCTGTGGTGGAGCACCCCTTTAATTGTATTGTTTATTTTATTCATTTGTTCATTATTTCATATTCATGTACAATATTTTGATGACAATTACAGTTGCATTTCATAGAGGCAATATGGAACTTCACACAGTATTAAACTTGCAACATTGTACCTGTACAGTTATTTAAGTATCAAACTTGTGATAATGCGTAAAACAAGACGGGAGAATAAATAGGAAATTATGAAGGGGCCTAATTAAAAGCAAGCTTGAATGTTTAGGTTCAACTTAAAAACATAATGACGTCTTATGAAAATGATTGGAGAATTGAGAACGGAACATATTATTATTGAGCGTGGGAGATATTTATCAATTACTGTTACATTAACTGCGAAATATTAGGAGGTGTGTATGATAAGTAATACATAACAAATTTGTGATTATTTTTAGCTATGCCCCCTGCGTTACAACATTCGGCAGCAGCCCCCCACTCACCCCGTCTTCGAGGAGCTCGCAGATATGGCCAGCTATGATTGTAATATGAGCCGGTCATGGATCTGAGCAAGATGGCAGATGATTTGACAAACGAGATGTTTTTAAGGTCTTCGATTACAGAACATCGGCTCCGGCGAAGGGATGCAGCGACTTTCGCGAGATGTCATAGAAGATAGGTCGCCGGTCCCATCATTAGTTTCATCATCCGTTTCACAAAGTACATAACACGGTGAGTGATAGTGGGTGAGAGATTGTCCGGCAGAAGGCGCTAGCATATGTTCCGGCTAAAGAGGCCATTAACAGTAATTTTTTTCCCAAGTTGAGAAATAGTGCCGTATTTGATATTTGCACCTGACGAAGTGACAGAAGGATCTGAAAATATCAACGCTACTTTGATTTCATTTCAAAAGTGCAATGGTTTTTCAAGTTAGAGTTAATTTAGTATTAAAGACGCTATATAAAACTGTTGAAAGAGACCTGTGGAAGATCCTATTTAAAAAAAATGCCGAAACCTTTGGTAATCTGACATAATGACAGTGTTTGAATGGACAATCAAATACCCATAGAACACAAAAAGTTTAGACAGTTATGCTGCTCACTATATGTGCAGATACAAATGGCCACATTCATTTATTCTCAGCCGATAGGAAAATTCTACTTACAACAGCCAGTCATGGGAAGCGGCTGGAATGTCTCTCAATGATTTTCACTTTTGTAAGCACTTTAATGTGATCGT
The DNA here is from genome assembly GCA_001188425.1 of Eucidaris tribuloides. Taxonomy (NCBI): domain Eukaryota; kingdom Metazoa; phylum Echinodermata; class Echinoidea; order Cidaroida; family Cidaridae; genus Eucidaris; species Eucidaris tribuloides. Next base: position 162,049 of record JZLH01S0629542.1, on the reverse strand, counting down.
TTTAAATTGCAATTTTTTCATGGACTTTCATTTTTAGACCGTATCAGAGACACAGTGGCTATGCGGGAATCATCTAAGCTTCAGATTTTTTAAACTGGAAACATTGTTATACAATGCTTTAAATAGCCATTCTGGCTGGAACAATGTGCTAGGGCCCTCGTGCCGGACACCAATGAAAGCTACATACGCGGTGAGTGATGGTATCGCGAGAGGAAGGACAATAACACAACCCAGGAACACGCATGCACCTTTTTATATCAAGCTCAGTGGGGTGGAGCATCTTTCACGTAACTTTCGCCCTCTGTTTATTAAGATCAATATTAAATTAAAAAAACAAATACATTTTCAGCTGAAGGCAAAAAATGATTTTCATATGATATTCAACCACACGATTTATATGCTAAGACGTATTTTGCAAGGTAGAAAGTTTATGCTTGACCTTGTACAACGTAGGATTTAGAGCAGGATAGGACGTGCTTATTGCGCAATTCACAATTGATACGAGTATACCACACATAATCTGTGGAAGAATACAATTATCGTAAGTAGACTATATAATACAATTTCTGTTTCTGAGACTTTGTATATATTGTTGCAAATGTTCAAATCAAGAATTAAATACGTATAAAAACTAATGCTTACGCAAATGCCCCGGTATGCCTACAGGTGAACGCGTATACGTAAATCTGAGAAAGCTGTCAGAGGTAGGCCTAAGTCCAGACTTCGGCACTTCATTAACCCATTGGAGACAATTTGATTTTTCTATAACACGCATTTTCCATTGACCCCCAACACGAGTTAACTCGTACTTAGTATCCAACGGGTTAAACATTAGTGATTTACAGAGGTTGATGTGTTTGTGGAATTTATTTGTTTCTTGCTCCGCCCCCTGCTTTATTTATTAGTGTGTCCGGTTACGAAGACATTTACTCATACGCCATTTCATTTCTTCAATCAATGAATATCTACGTCACGTTTTTGTCATAAAGTGTATATTGTATTAATTTTTGCTCATGAAATATGTATTGCACTGATTTACGCACTTGACTGTATGTTGCTTTGTAGATGAATTGTATATATTGTTTTGGTGATGAAGAATAAAATACAACCAACCAGTCAATCGATCAATCATGACAAATTATTATATCTTAACCAACTTTATTTAAGATAACTAACCTTTTTGTTTGAGACCGCACTCTCAAAAATCCAGGGTCAGACTGACTCGGAAAAGGAATCCGATGGGGGCACACTCGGAAAAGGGTCAGTTTCAACCAAATTGCGGGTTAAGGTTGACCAAAATATGAGTCAACCTGACTTGGATTTTGGTCAAACTTGACCCGGAATGTGGTTAAACCTGTCCCTTTTCCGAGTGTGCCCCCAACGGATCCTTTCTCCGAGTCAGACTGAGCCGGAATTTTTAAGAGTGCGTTATTGAAGGTGACGGTTTTTACGAATATTTTCGTTACGAATGATTTCACCTGGTGATTATCTTTGGAATATCATTTCCTGGTGTGTGAAATATCAGTAAATACATCTTAAAGACACTATATAACACTGTGGAAGACCCGTTTAAAAAAATTGTCGAACTTTGCTATCTGACATATCTGACAGTGTTTGAATGAACAAATAAACACCCTAGAACACAAAAGTTTGGACAGTTATGCTGTCACTAGTACAATATGTGCAGATACAAATTGGCACATTAATTTTACATCAGGCGATAGGAAATTCTGCAACACAGCAGTCTATGGAGAAAAGCTGGAATGGTCTCTCAATGATTTTCACTTTTTTAAAGTACTTAATGATTGTTTTACACTGCAATTTTTTCAGGGCTTTATTTTTAGACTGTATCAAAGACACTAGTAGCATGGGGAATCACGTAGCTCTGATTTTTTAAACTGGAAACATTGTTATACAGTGTCTTTAAAGTAAAACTGGATATATATTCAATATTGAGAAAGTTATTATTATTATTTTGTTCGACATCTTACAACAAACAAAGAAACATTGTAAACTGACTGAACGAAACCGAACTAAAAAATGTACCTTTAAATATATGGATCTGAAATATACCAATTTTCACTTCACCTTTTGCTGTATGTTAGTCATGCCAGGGAAAGGAAGCAAGTAAATTCAATTGCTGTGATTATAAGGTCTTTTCATCCCACCATGATCATTCATGCGCACCAGCAACCAAACAGATTAAGAAAGTGATGCTAAATTATGGTAAAATAGAAATAAATCAAATATCCGCTACATTGACATGTATTATGTTAGTTTAACACACATGAACATACATGTAAGCACACACATGCGCATATGCACAAGCACACACACACACACACACACACACACACACACACACACACACACACACACACACACACACACACACACACACACACACACACACACACACACACACACACACACACACACACACACACACACACACACACACACACACACACACACACACACACACACACACACACACACACACACACACACATTACAAGTCCTTCATTTCACAAACAATTGTATTGAAATATCTGCAACTTCGGTGACATGATCTGAAATAATATATTTCGTCCAAACATTAAATAAAATTATGATGATACCGGAGTTAAAAGAATTTGATAGTAATATATTTGACAAAGAGAACATACACTAAATGATTTTCATTTTAAACAGTATTTCTGTAATGTTAGATTTACATGTAGAAAAAACACGCGATTTTCTTGTTACCGATTGTTGTTGACAATGTTTTTGCATGAGCCCCGTATAGCCACGTAACATGGAAACAATGTAACGAGTGAAACATTTCTACGAACATGTTTAGAGGAGAGAAAATTTCGCATAGAATTCCTTGTTCATTGCATAAAGCGGCAATTTTACCCTGCAGGTGCATTCTTATTATGTGTTCATATGATTTTTCCCCGTTATATATTATTTTCCTCGATGCACTTTCGCAGTAGTGTAGAGAGCGCAAGAAGATAGATATTATATCAGATGGACTTCAACATTTCCCCCTGTGCAGAGCATAATGGCGGTTGCTTTAGAGTATACTATCTGTTACATTTGTTATCTTATTTTGCTAACATACATCTGAAACAAAGGTAATGTATGACAGTGTTTGAGGTAGCTACCTATATTATTCAGACTTTATTTGTTTGTTTCAATTTACGTCAACCCCTAGCGTTTCCAGGCACACCGTGGAATGTATATCCACAGCGAAAGTGGTAAATGACAATATAATTGAGCGGTACACTCAAAAGCAGTGTCGATAGTTTATTTAGCTGCGCTGATTCGGCGGAAAAGGGTTTTTACAACGCACACACGCAAAACTCATTTTAAATTAATATAGATACTTTAATAATGAATGTGAATAAACTTCAAAGTCCCATACGCATGGACAGCTATTAGGTTAATTGTAAAGGAGAGTTTAAAACTAAAAAAAAAATAACAACACAGAGCTAACACAGGGATATGTTAATTGCGAATTTTGATATTATGTATCCACACCCTAGATTTGGTGTAATCGCAAAGAAATTCTCTTGTTTCAAATTGAATTCTACAGAAGATAGTTTTTACAAAGCACACACGAAGAAGTTATGTTAAATTAATGTGGATACTTCAATAATTAATGTGAATAAGCGCCAACGTCCTATACATATTAACAGCTAGATGTTGACTGTAAAAGAATATTCAAACCTTTAAAAAGAAGAGGAATATGTTACAAAA
>JZLH01S0629542.1:131837-141837 GCA_001188425.1 Eucidaris tribuloides | reverse complement strand
AACATGGATGCCATATTAATCTCGCATATTATTTGGTCTGCTTTTCACAAAGACCAGCATAGAATACAAAATGATGATCAAGCATGATCCACTTCTAACAAAAATGAAAGTAATCATACATTCAATTAAAATAAGCAGATATAATCAAGATAAAAAAAAATCATAGATCTTTGCTTTGTTTGCTGCCACTTGTTTGATTAAACAAAACAATAAGAAATACTTTCTAGGCCAGAAATAGAATATGGAAATAGAAGCACACCTAGAAAGAAGATTAACTGGAGAAACAAGACATGAATGGATCGTAAAACCCCATGGACTAGAGCTTAATTTTGCCCCACGATGACTCGTGTAGCGGCATGTACCCAAGAGAATGTAAAATAAGAACAATGACGTCAGACGTTGAATAATTTCCGGGATTTTGAGGGGGTCACTCCATTTTAGTTTACAAACACTCGATTGAGATACATCTTGTTTTCATATAAGAAATTACCTCTTTTGTTTCTTCTCAAACCGTAGAAAATTTTATGTTATGATATCAATTTTGCTATTGTTTTGATGGTCCGGAAGTAGTGGGCAAAATCTTCATTAAATTTATCAGAATGATAGAAATAACTCCAATCATCCAGCGACCCAAATAAACAATTATTGACTTATACCAACCCATCCGAAATAGTTTTGTACTGCGTAGTAGATTTATTCCGTCCACCCGTTCATCACCTTAAACACTCAAACACATCTCCATGAACTGAATATTGATTATTTTTTATCTGTCTCAATCTCATTAACTTCACGCAATAATAGCCAACAATGTCAAGGCCAAAACAAACAAAAAAGATATTAGTTGAAGCCAGATTCGTTCATTCTAATCATAAGTCAATTAATTATGACGCCCGTCGAATATTCCCCGTGTCATACAACATCATTACAATGGCTATGATTACAATGTACACAACCTAAAAAAAAAAAAATCCCCCAAATATATATCCAACGCAAAACGCATGCAGCTATATGAAAATTATCACGGCGCTCGGTTTTCTGAAAAGAGCAGTCATCGCAAAACCATTCGTCACAGAAGCGTACAAACCAGGTTGAGGAAATCATCAAATGACAAAGAAATGCTTGTCAAATTTCGTGCAAAGAAAAAGAAGAAGTGTAGAGCAATAGGCACCTAATGTGTGAGTCCATGTATGCTATTGATTTAAAAAAAAACCGATTAATTAAAGTGTACCAATACCCTAAAAATCAAATTTGTATCCAACTCAAATACACTACAAATAACCACAATTCAGTAGTCTTAGCCCGTGAAGCAATCCATATTTTGATAAATCAGATCATAATGAGTACACTATTCCGGCACTTGTGCTTTACGCATTTAAGTTCCGCTCCGTAAGCATCGATTTCTATGCGTGCGCTTTCTGGCTATACGCGTACGTTTTTGCTTTACTGTGGAAGTTCAGTATCGATATTGATTGATACGCTATAGGTGTGTCTGTCAATGATCAAGACGTATCGATAGTGCGATTGATCGATTGATAGAATCGGCTGATTGACTAGTCTATTGCAAGTCGTTTTTGTTTTGACTTACTGTTTGAAGTTTACATTCAAGTCCCAATAAACAAAAATCAGAGTGATCACAAGTGCTATTACGTTGTGGAGGGCATGCCACAAATGTATTCTACATAATTATCCAGGGTATTGTTACACTTTAACAAGGTGCAATGGGAAATTATTATGAGACAGTAGAGTGACATCGAAACTTTATCTTGACATGATAAGATATTAGAATACTTAAATGTCTTAAAAACATTTCTCAGACATATTTCGTTGTTGGTGTTTCCTTTTTTTCTCCACTTCTTCCTTTCTCTGTTTGATTCTTTTTATTTCTTTTTTTCTTTTTCTTCATCATCATCATCATCATCATCATCATCATAGTCATCACTATCATCATCGTCAACTCCTATTTCTCCCTTTCCTTCTCATTCTTCCTCCTGCTCCTCTTCTTCTTCTTCTTTGCCTTCGTCTTTTTTTCTTTTCTTTCTCTCTGTTACACGCAATACTACTACCACCAACACCAACACTACTACTACTACTACTACTACTACTACTATTACTACTACTACTACTCCTACTACTACTACTACTACTACTCCTACTACTACTACTACTACTACTACTACTACAAATACTATTACTACTACTCCTACTACTACTACTACTACTACTCCTACTACTACTACTACTATTACTATTACTACTACTACTACTACTACTACTACTACTCTACTCTACTACTCTACTCTACTACTCTACTACTACTACTACCACTACTACTACTACTACTACTACTACTACTTCTACTACTACTACCACTACTACTACTACTACTATTACTACTATTACTACTACTACTACTACTACTACTACTACTTCTACTACTACTGCTACCACTACTACTACTACTACTACTACTACTACTACTACTACTACTACTACTACTACTACTACTATCCAGTGATATAGTCAAGACCACAAGTTCTGAGTCCGAGTACACAGTTCAATAAAACCTTGTCATCTATTTCACATTGGGACTCTATGCCAATTCCGAGTCCAAGTGCACTTTAATTGTACTGGTACTCAAGTCCAGACTCGACTACAACACAATGACTGACTGCTACTGCTATTACTACAACTACTACTACTACTACTACTGCTACTACAGTGAACTTGTACAATTCAATACTACTGCTTTTACTACAACCACTACTACTACTTGTACTACTGTCAATACTACAATTTTACTAAGGAGACTTACAAGTACTACTACTACACTATTACAGCTACTACTACTACTACTATTGCTACTATTACTACTGATACTTACCAGTAGTAGTACCACTACTACTATTACTATAACCACTACTACTATTACTAGTACTACTACGACTAGAATCACTACCATTATTATCACTAAAGTTACTATCATGACAATTATGACCACTACTATTTTTTGTACATAATCTACTGGCACCGAAGGCCATGTCTTTAGGTGGCCTTAATAGGTAATTCCTCTCCTGATATACTGTATGCCCCTTCTCTCTCCTAGATCATTTTCAGCCATGATACACGAGACAGACATTTTTTGTTCAATTTGAGATAACTTTAACATACTTACTGCATCTTGTTTCTAAATCATTCTAAGAAAAAAGATTTTTCCACAGTCATCAAAACTACAAAGAGCAGGATATTTTTGTGCATTGTGTCTCATCTCTCAGTCAGTTGGTGACCCTATTCAAAATTAAACAAATTCTTGAAAACAAACTATACTATTTTCCTCCATCCTACGTAAATCATATGAGCTTTAGAGTAAATATAAAAATTCAATGTGGTATACCAACCAGTCCATATTTGATGAGCTGGTGTGTTACATTTTAATTACCCTGTAGAGCTTTTGATAGGATTGAATTTAGGGGAGTGGATCAAAGAAAACAACAGACAAACACTTTGTGATGTAAATTCAAATGAAGGACACGTACTGCAAACGCTAGATGTTTAATACACCTAAATTGGGCATACATGTACATGTACATGCAGAGTGTAATCGCCCCATATGCAACAATTTAGAATTTGGCAGACTTCCATATTGCATAAAGACAGCCTTAATTGATCGGAGACAGATTAATGTTCTAAAGCTGTCGTGATGGCCGACATGTGAATCGCACCAATATGCCACAGACCTTGCTATCAGGCACACAGTGAGTCAGGCTGAAGCGGTCTTATCAGGACACAGACGAACATACGTGGGGAGACGCGTCAGCGGCTGGCACCGACTTAGTGGACAGTTTTCAAACGCATTGAGGTTGCTGTCTATTGACAGTGCCAGCGGATCAGAATTGCAAGGTGGGGGGGTTAGGGGGAGGGCGGCACTATGTCTTTGTGTATGCAGAATTTTTGAGCCAAGCAGCAAAAAAGGCTTTTTTGGTGGGGAGGGCGAGCAAATTCAGGACTGTTATGTTTCTTTTGGGTGTTTTTTTTTTTTTTGGGGGGGGGGGAAATTGACATAGGTGGCGCTCATTTAATCCCCACCAAATCTGCTGATGGATACTGTATCATGAAAGGTTGTATTTCTGGACGGGTTGAGTACCCGGACACCGCGTGTTAGAACGGCGCTTTATGCGTCGGGGAACTATCGCGCAAAGTTGCAAACAGAACGCGGGTACGCAGAATTTATTTTTCTTCCCATACATCTTGATTTCTCATGAAAATACTGATATTGATCATTTGAAAATTAAGTTTTTTTGGCAACATATCCAGAAACAATTCAAAAATTAGGTGTCTGGTTACTCAACTCCCCACCCTACAATTCTCTGAGAGGTCCAATGTACTAGCATTCACACAGATACAACTGCATTGCTACAGCAAGAAAATTAAATTATGTGGCAAATATTTTTAACAAATGTGTTTCAACATTTGTTCACTGGAATTACCACACATGTACATGTAGTTCCACACAAATTTATTATCAATTAGCCTTTTCCTGTTTGTCTGCTGTTGCATGTTTATCATATCGTAGGCATGTCTTTGAAGAAAGTATAAAAACAAACTACTGAGATGTTCCAAAGAGATCCATAGTAATGACCCCATGAATGCAATTTCACAGCTTTGCCTCAACAAGAAGATATTACAAGGTAAAATATCTTGAACAAACTTATTTTTAAAGTTTACTTACTGAAAATATCACCCATGTCCTCCCATGTAAATTTGCTATAAATTAGCGCTTTCCTGATTAATGTTACATTCCACATTTATTGGCACTTTATTATCACAGGGCATGATGTTTTTGACTATGATGATTTAACAACAAAATCATAGCTGTCTATAATTTCCTGACCAGTTTAAGCCTGAGGTGTCTGTATAAATGTCAATGTGTGGGTGTCTAATACTGTTAATTACATTTTACTACAAAAGCAAGCCACATTTTTTCTCTCATTATTTTTATTTTAGATTTAAAGATTACCATATTTCCCCCGATTCTGGCAGGGAAAAGCGACAGCCACTTGTCAATTGTCACCTTGCCGAGCATGATTAGCAAGGAAAAGTGAGCAACAGGATATGGAAGAGATCAGTTCAGACTTGCTAATTTGGAAGTGATGAATGCACAACAAAAAAAAATCATTCAGAATGATTTTTTTTTCAATTATGTACAGGGAAAAAAAGCTGCATAAAGAATGAAATACTTCACGCTCTGACACATCCATTTCAATATTACACTCACTTTTGATAATTTGATAAAAAGTGAAGGTATTGGTTTATACAGTCTTGGATGTACACTAACACACTCTGTTATGACTTTACCCCCTTAATTACTGGACGATGTCATGTCTCAGTCTACAAAGCAAATTTACTGATTGCAACATTATGTGTTAATAATTGTGTCATTATCAAAGAGGGAAATTTGTACCAGTATTACAATGTTTTTAGAATAAAGTACAAGGGCAATTTCAAGCAAATAAGGACATTCATCCAAAAAATAAAATATCTCTCTCATGTTAATTATATGACCTATCACTAACCTGATGCCATGGATGTTCATAAATAATAAAAGTCTTTCAAATTCAATAAAAATTATGTTTCATTTTCGTTGATATCTTCAAGATCTCGAACCATCATTAAAATTGTATGTGTGGGACTGGAGGGCCCCCAAAATCACTAAAATGCCAATTACACAAGTTTCTTGTGATATTTTTTCCTCAAAATTTCACTGAAGGGAAAAAGATGTACACATTTCTGTATTTCTGAAGCCATAATGATATTTCCTTGCTTGCACTGGGTGAAATACCCTCCGGAGTCACACCAGACAAACTGTAATGCGACTGACCGTAATGCGACTAACCAGCGTTTTTCTATCCGCAAGGGATACTTTAAGTTGCTGACCAAATCTATATAGCGTGTTTGAGACTTCTCTGTCAAGGTCATATGGTGCAAGTAATAAAATTGGTAAAAGTGTTTTGGTTTTATAAAAATAGTGAATTGTAATGAATTGATTTTTTCCCTTGTCCTTTTTGTGTAATGCGACTAACCGATTTTTACCATGTTGTGGCATTCACAGTACAATGCCTGCAACATTTTTGATAATGTTAAATAGCTTTGGGTGTTAAGTTAAAGTCAATGTGTAAACTTGACAGAAAGACTCATTCTTGTAAGACTGATACCACAAAGTTACAGACTTGACACATAAAAGTGTAATGCGACTGACCGTGGAATTGCCCACAATGTTCACAGTTTCTGAAGACTGTTAGAGTTTCACTCTGAAATGTTTTCTCTGTAGTAATGTCGTAAATCGTTGACACAGAGAAATTGGCTGCATAATGTTATATGTGGTTTCAATTTATATCACAGTCATACTTTAAATTAACCTGTTGCCTGCAAGATTCTGAGAATGCCATAGAGTTACAGGATGCATCAGCCTGGTTAACGTAGCCAGTGGGTAAATTATGGCATAGGCATGCTATTTTCTGTTCAACTATACATGTACAGTGTGTCTCAAAAATAATTGTGCAAGTCAAAAGCGCCCTCTTTGGTAATGATAAGAACGTTTATGTGACGTCATGCTTACATCACCATCAAGGGCATAGTCTTCGCTTTCAAATGCCGTTTGTTCTGTTCAGTTAGCTTGTTTTAATCCTGAGATATGTTTAGTTTAACACGAAAAGGTAAATTCACAAATTAACTACAGCCAATAATAGCATCAGGCCCTCTTCCCGTAAAAGTGACACAATTGTGATTCCACCATTTTGTAACAAGCAAATTGAACAAAACAAACAACATCTTAATGCTAAGACGTTGCTCTTAATGTTGACGTAAACATGTGTCACAGAAATATTTTCTAACTGTCAAAGAGGGCGCTTTTCTCTTAAACAATTTTTTGAGAATTGTTGCAGCATGTCTCAAAAAACTCTGCAAGTAAAAAGCGCCCTCTTTGTCAATTAGACAATACACTCGTGACATGATGCTTACATCAATGTGAAGAGCAAAGTCTTAGCTTTCAAATATCATTTGTTTTGATCAATTTGCTTATTTTGATCTCGAGATATAATGTAAACAACAGAAGGTTGGAATCACAATTGTGTCAATTTTACAAGGGATTTTAGTAAAAGTGGCACAATTGCAATTTTACCCTTTCTTATTTAGATTAACATATCTGTAGATTAAGACAAGCAAATTGAACCAAACTAACAGTATTTGAAAGCTAAGACTATGCTCCTGACGATGATGTTAACATTATGTCACGAGAGTATTTTCTAATTGCCAAAGAGGGCGGTTTTCACTTGCACATTTTTTTTTGAGACACACTGTACATGTACAGTAAATTCAAGACAATCCCTTCTAGGCTGGATATGTACCGTATACTCAGTGAAACTATAGTTTCACATGTAACATAGTACATAGTTACACATGTAACTTCAAAAGAGAAGTTCAACATTACTTGGTTTTTTTTTCATACAGTAGTTTATGAAATTACTATCTTAAGGACTTTCTCTTTTATTAGGACTATTCTGAGAAGCCCCTGTATTTTGACACTAGAGACTAAATGAAACAAACACTACATTGGTGTTGTGCGATTATTGATTAATATTGACAATATTTTGAGCAATATCAACTTCAAGTTGATGTATTGAGTTCATGGTCAAAACAATACTGCATACTCAACATTTTTTCAAACTCAACAGATATTGAAATACCACACAATTACACATAAGCTACATATCTGTCATATAGTGTCATTATGTTTATAATGCTAACTCAAGCACAAACACTGATTACATTTGAGTGATGTCTGAGCCATTGCTTACAATGCCATTAAAAGCAAACCATGTACCATCAACTTCAGCACTCAGAATATGGAGGGAGGAACATTAAAAAATGTCAAACCACAAAAATGGAAGGCAAGTTCAGATGCTCATCAATGAACAGACTGAAAAACAACAACAAAACACAACAAATGCATTTCAGGCATACAAGCGTGCAATCTCACTCGGTATCATGAATTTGCTTCCCTGGTGCAGCCATCATTACGCCCGATTTATTTACGCAATTATGTTAAAGAAAATTTCTGACTCTGTAAGGAGGTACAAAGAGATACTACTTAAGTTAAACAAGCTTGTATAGTATGTGATGACTTAACTGTAGATTTTTAGTTTTTTATCCATATACATATGATTAAAAGATTTCAATCATCACAGGTACTGCACTACACATTTTAACTAGGGATTCTGAATATTGCAGACTGAACTGTTTTTCTACATAGAAATTTATTGGTTTTGTTTTTGTTTTGACATTGGTTTTTTTTTTCTTCTTCCAGAAAGGTACCGCTAAACCAGGAAATCAAGATGCATGTACATGTGAATCTCCCCATGTCTTATGGTTCATAACAATTTGAACTTAGAGTCAAACAAAAGGGTTGTGAAAGTGCCAAAGATGTTGTTTTAGCCAGTGCATGGTCTAATGGGCAGGGATGGTGTTGAGGCCGACCGTTCCGAGTCACGAGGCTGCTGGCAAAACATTGTTCCCATAGACTTTGTACACGTGACTCGGTCCGAGGCCAAGGCCAAGACCAGCAAAATCTGGCCTTGAGGCCGGCCTTGACTCCATCACTGCTAATGGGTACTGACTAAAGTACACGTATCATAACATCAATCCTAACCCAAACTCTTAACCAAAAACCTAAAGTTAACCCTAACCCTAATCCTAACCCTACTCTGAACTGGAAACCCAATGATATAACCCTGACCCAAACACTCTGTCTTAGACAGAGATCACATGAGCAACAGTCTCCCGGGAGTGGGCAACCATTAAAATCACCAGATATGCTACCACCAAAAAAAATGAAGAAATAAACTTCATAGTGATGATAAGCCTACTTCCTGAAAATGAATAAACACATTTAAATAAATAAATAAATAAATAAATAAATAAATAAATAAATAAATAAATAAATATATAAATATATATAGATAAATAAATAAATGTAAACAAAATAAGTCTGGGCTTCCTGCAGCACCGTACACATCCTTGGCTCCCAGGGACCTTATGGCAGGCTCAGAACTCAGGCTCGGAACTCCGGTTCGGATGTTCTTACGAGGGAATATACCCTATAACCTCAATCTGAACCCACACAAATCATCAATGTTGGCTTTTCAACAAAAACAGAATAGCACTGCAGCAGTAGCAACATTAAAGGCATCGTATAACCATTTTAAACAAAATGTGAGCTACATGATTCCCCATGCTACTATTGTCTCTGATACAGTCTTGACAGGAAGCCCTGAAAAAATTACTGTTCAAAAATGATCATTAAGTGCTCTAAAAAATACAAATCATTGAAAGACCATTCCAGTTTTCCCTATAGACTGCTGTATTGCAGAAATTTCATCGGCCAACTGACAACATAACTGTCTGAGCTTTTGTGTTCTATGGTGTTTATTTGTCCATTCAAACACTCTAAGATATGTCACATAGCGAAGTTTGAACATTTCTTAAGAGAGACTCAACAGGTCTTCCACAATGTTATATGGTGTCTTCAACATATCATTTGCCCACAGTGTTTGGTCTAATTATGCATAATTTGAGCCTTCTATGTAAATATCATATTTTCCATGTGTTTATCTTCTATCAGACTGATCTTCCAAAATAAATTACAAAATAAATAAACCAGCGCATTTACGAGGAGGCTCAAGGGAAACGAGCTGGAATGTCTTTTTAAAAGCACCGTGCAAGCAGTCACAAACAAGTGAGCCGTCACAATAATGAGAGAAAAATGTACGTGAATCCCGGACGAAAATAGATTGACATTTTAGCAGTACTTTGAGGCAAGATATAAGGAAATGCTTTAAGATCTAGGTGTTCTCAACATTTATCTTTCACAGCCTTAAATCAAAATAATTTTAATTTTAAATTTTATCATGGATTACAGGTAAGCCCGGTGAATGTTTCGAAAATAGAC
>JZLH01S0629542.1:98735-109027 GCA_001188425.1 Eucidaris tribuloides | reverse complement strand
ATAGGTAGCAGGAAATCTAGACAGCATGGTTAGGATTAGAACAACTGGCCCTGGTCAAACACCTCCTTTCTAGGGATGGAGGGAGCATTTGGACACTGTTTACTGTTTAGCATAGATATAAGCACTATTAGAGCTCTACGATCTGACGCCTACGTCTCAAACTTGGAATTGATAAAGTTTGGTGTGCAGTGGCTTCATCAAACCCAATAACTTTGAGGGCTTTTTCTGTATGTTATCTAACATGTAATCATGTTACGTACTTTGTGGCCTACAAACACACATGAAGAAACAAAATCAGGTTACGACTTCAAGACCAATATGTAAAATTATATTAGATCATGCAACCATAGGGGTGTAACGATTCTGCAAATGTGGTTTTATTTTTAGAACCTCATATCTCTGTATAGATTTCCCTTTTGATACGATCACATTCATAGACTTAATGCGATTTGGTAAAGTGAAGACACATGTTTTTCCGATCTAACGCCAATTCGGTTGTCTTCGCACAGGGCATTATGAGAGAAAACAGATGGTAAGCGCGTCGCAGCCCGCTGGACAAATGAATATCTCCCGAGTTTGACCTAATTCCGTCGAAACATCTCTTTGCCAGGTAATGGCATTATTACAATGAACACATTAATGTAACTGGAACAGTAGATTTCTTCAATTGTAAGTTTACACAGCATCTTCAAGGCCTTTACAATTCATTCCAATAAGACACAAAAACTCACAGGCAGGGTAGACTCAGGATTTTTCCAAATGGGGGAGGGGATAAACTGATTGGTAGTTGGTAGGGCAGGTGAATACAAGCATTTTGAGCTGTCAGGCATAATGATCATAGTTGCTGTTGGGGTTTTTTTTTGGGGGGGGTGGGGGAGGACAAACATTTCTGGTGCATTTGTTTGGACCAACTAAATGGGGGGACTGGTCAATGCAAAGCAGATCATGAAAAATATACAAAAATCTCTTTTTGCATGTTTTACGGACATACAAGACAGTGATGTTTGCAAGTTAGTTGTATGGAATTCTTCACAAGAACATGAAGGTATGATCTTGAATCTCGGCCATTGGGCAACTACTGCATAGCCGTAATTTGTAGAGGAACAATAAGAAGTGCTGCGTACAATCAGCGCATATGGTACAATACATGTATATTCCAATGTTATTTAGCAAGGAAAGAGTGTGTAATTGCTCTGGTGGATGAGGAATCTCAACATGAACCAAATTTCTGACAAAAAAATAGAGTTCAATCTTTTTGTATAAACCAAGTGAACAAATCTAAATTATTTTGTTTTTCAGTTTGTGGCAGAACTACAATTTTGCAGTATACTTCCTACATGTACATGTATATGATTGAGTGTGGGACTAGCACTAGAGGCATTGTTTTTACAGAGACCAAAACCATCAGTTTACTGTACACGTACATGTATCCAACACTGTTACACTTACAGTACTAAACTGCATTTTTAACCCAAAATATCTCATCCTCAGCTCTATGGGTCATAATCCATGTTACTGCAAAACCAAATAAATGTAATCTGCAACAATTTAAAAGGTAGACAAAGGGTGTGAAAAATGCTGTCTCATGTTTTACTGAATGTTCAGATATGTGGACAGAGTTTTTAATTTGGGAAAGGAAAGCTTTTATAATTTGTCAAAATACAATCACATGACTTTGTACCTTACAGTATGGTAGACAAAACTTGAATGACAATGCCAATTAAGCAGTAAATTACACACAAACCCTCATTTTTATTTTCATTTAATAATTATTATCTGTGTCAAAAGAATGTCAAAGCAATTATGATTCAGTGGAACATTAAATTGCAGCTCTGATACCAGGGCTGTATTGCATAAACTTTCACCTGAGTAAAACTGGTTACTTTAACCAGAGATATTTCCCTACAGCAAAATTAATTATGCAATTAAGCTTACCGGATGTTTTCATATTTTAGTTACCAGTAGGGTCCCTCTGCTCCCCAACCCCTCTCCCATCCCACCTTTCCCCCACCTGCAAATCCTCTCATCGCACACATCTCACAGAGCTACATGTAGAGTCAGAGTCGGGACACCCATCACAGACAGAATGCTAATTAATTTGGTTTAGCGAGTTTAAAAGTAGGCGCATCTTTCAATATGGTGTCTGATTCAGAGCAATGCTGCGACAGGAGACACAATTTAATTTTTTCCTCTATTTTTTTTTCTTCCCCGACATGATTCAGATCCCCTCCTAAGACCTTACTCTGGTCAGCTGCGACTTCCAGCCGGAATCAACAGTTTACGGCTAAACGTTGAAGGCGGCTCTCCCCCCCCCCCCAAAAAAAATGCAGCCCCCAGCCATTTCCTGTAGAGCGTTACATTTTTATCAATTAAGCACACGCGTAATACCTTTCATCGTCGTCGATAAATTTAGCAAGCCTCCTACTCTGCTGACAGGCAACCTCGTTTCCAGGACTTCTCTCTTCCTTTCTAAGCACCTCCATCCCCCAAGAAAATAAATAAAAAATTCCAAGAAAAAAAAAAGAAGTTTCCAGGTGCCATCATGTGACTTGACCTGACTTTCTGATATGTGTTTACATATCACATAATTGCTAAAAAAAAGCCTGCATTTTTTCCTTGTTTTGCCCTATTCAAAAATTGTTATTCCTTTCAATTCCTATTTTCTGCCCTATATGAAATATATGCCTAAATCAGGGCTCCACACTAACCTTTTCGTCTGGTTGCCCGATTGGGCAAGTCAAACTTTTTGTTTGTCATTCATTTACTTGCCCAGACAAAATTTTTACTTCCCCAAGTGAACAAAATGCTTGTTAATTGTATACCTGTAGAGATAGTGTACTTTGTTCAATTGTTTTTACAGATTCTATTCACTCAAATTTTTTACTAAAATTGAAATTGAATTAACAAACACAATAGTGTTGCACAACTCCAGGATTTTGGGGAGTCGACTAGTCGCCAGTCAAAAGTCGCGACTCCGACTATTTGCCGAATCTCAGCATTCAGTTCTGTCGGTATGATCAATAGGTAAAAGGAGGCACACTTTAGCCTATACAATGACTGTTCAATTCCTTCAATGATTTCAGTAAATTCAGCTTTCAACTGTGATTACTATCATTCAAAAATTGACTTTTTGCCATAGTCCCACACATTGCTATCAATGTTTTGACTGGTTTATATGGCATACATATGTGATTACATGGAGTCGATTCTTGCGTTTCTAAAGTCGGAGGCGCGACTCCTCGATGATAGTCATGACTTTGACTTATGGCGACTTAGTCGTGCAACACCTTAACACAAGTCTTTAATACCCTCTTGATTTTATAGTCGAAATTTTTACTTGCCCATTTAGGCAAATAAAATTAATTTCTATAAATTTTTACTTGCCCAGAAGATAAATTTACTAGCCCCAGGCAAGAGTGCTAGTGTTGAGCCCTGCTGAAGTGCAGTATGTCTGTTATGAATATGATGCAATCTTTTCACGGAATTCAGAAATTTAGAAACTGATATAAAAGTCTTCACAAGATAGACTGTTGCACTTTATGCGGAGCCAGCTTTTCATTGCAATCAGAATATAAAAGCTGTGGTTAGGGATGTGCCATCATCCACATGAAACCACAGTCTACCACAGATTAATAAGTTTAACCGACATCCAGACATCCATTACATTATTTCTGTCTGTTTGTTTTGTCATCTGAATATGACACATTTTACGAAAATGATGTTTCATAAAAAGAGACAAATGATGTGCACGAATGAATATCACGCTCGAAATCCTACACACTGATGAGAAAATTTATGGACCATAACACAGTCACATAATTGCTTGTGTAATGGATGAAACGTGGAACAATAGATAACGATAGTGGTGGAACAGTCAAAATGACACGTATACATGAGAACAATTGCATAGCAATTCTAGCGTGGCCGACAGAAATCCATCCATACAGCCATCTAGATGTTAAACCACTTAAACAAAAGTTACAAAATTCAACTTTGATCAAAGACATCTTTTTTAGTATTAGAATTTATAGAAAGTCAGTTTATTTTCTATGGAATGATATCACTCTTTTGTAATGATTGTACAATTGGGAAAATGTGCATTATGAGTGAATGTAGGGGATGATCTGAAATGAAATGTTTCAAAGTGCAAGCATTATTACACATATTTTGAAAGAGTGGATTATTCTATTGTTCATGGTATCATGGTAAATGAATAGAACACCGTTTCCCTTTTACGTTTCACTCTAGATCTGCTCTATGTGACCTGTCACCATAAATCGATCAATAAGTCGCAATGGGAGTTTTTGTGTAAAAGCGATAAATATTCGAGTTGGGGTGCAAAAGTTGATTCTGGGATTTTGATATTTCCTAAAATTACATACACTCTTTTTTCATCTGCCCAAATTTGAGGGCCAGAAGTGATTCAGAAGTTCGATTTTTCTTGAATTGAATTCAACCATGTTTTTGCTGCTGCCTTCCCATTAAGAATTAAATATTTGTAAAAGCTACTACTGAATGATTTAAACACAGGGAAGATTTTTATGAAGGGAATGGTTACATCAGTTAGTAAGATGATTTTTTTTTATCATGACATCACATGAAATAAATTATTTCATCAGACTCTAATTGAAAGCAATTCTCTTTTAAGTAGGGGTAAAAAATTGGATTGAACGGTTTAGATTATTTTCTTCCCACTGGGGAAAAGTAAATTACTGCATGAGGACTATTGAGAGCAAAAACATACTGTCTCCTCAATATTTCAGTTGGGGCAACTGAACCATTTGTCCCTTTTCCCGCCCTCTAAAAACAGACACTTGTTGCTATACATCTAAATACTACCAGTAGTAAGTCCTACGAACATTAAATAGCATGTTATGTGTATACTACTCACACTGACATTTACCTCATGCAGGGGGAAAAAGATGCTTTTTTGCAATGATCAGATCAGCTTAAGATTCTTCTATCAGTAACAAAGGTTATGAATATACATGAACCAGAACTTTACCATACTTGTAAATCCAAGAAAATATCCAAGTTAATGTGCCATGAAGTAAGATTTCAACATTTTGTTGGACATTTCTCCCCCTGCAGCCCAAGATTTACATTGTTATCCTTATCTCATCAGTATTCATTAACTGCAGCTTTTCATCTTCAATTTGTTCTCTGTATATAATGCGGTACTTATGAGATGTGTTCACATTAATTCTACATCTGCAGTAGATCAGATTTTAAGTAAACGCTAAAAAAGGCAGGAGGATGCACCTACACTGTAATTCAACATGTTAGATGAAAACAAAAGAAAAAAATGTGTGATTTTAATATTCTGCTGGAAAAAAGTTACTTTTTTTGATAAACGGTATGACTTCTAGTAAATGGTCAATTTCCAAAATTACACTCTACAGCACTTCAGATTTTGCACTGCAATGCGAGATTAAGCAAATGATATCATAAGCACACATTTTAAGAAGTCAAAGATCTCATCACATACTTTGTCCCTATCGGAGTTAAAACATTCCCATTTGATTTGTAAATTCTGCAAAACAAGTAGACAACAAGTAGAAAAAAATGATAAAATCTGTATTTCTACACCTAATGCACTGTGATCTGAAATTCAACTCTAAGATACAAAGATTAAGTGTTTCACTTGGACAGTTTGAGACTACATGTACCATCTACATGTACATTCAGTATTATAAACTGCATTCATTCTCGTTCATTGATTGGTTTAAAGTATGTCACATGATGAAAAATAAATACACTACCGTGCGAGTCTATGAGAAAGTACTATTTACGGATCCATAAATAGTACTTCCAAGCCGTAAATAGCACTTCAAAGCCGTAAATAGTACTTCAAAGCCGTAAATAGTACTTCAAAGCCGTAAATAGTACTTCGGACGTAATATCGGAGCGATCTGATTTGCTCCACGATTTGTTCGATCTGTCTGCATTTAGCCAATCAGAGGTTAGCTCATGCTGGCTTATGCCAGCAGCGATTATTCACCGCACACCAAAACCACGAAAAAACTCAGGAAATGTTGAGTTTTTATATGAAATTTAAACAATGGTGCCATAAATGTAACACTATCTGAAAAGTATGTAATTCCTTGTTGATATTATGCATTTTACTCGTTAAATTATGTCCTAGTTTTTTCACAATAAACTTTTATAATATTTGTCTTGCCGCTCCCTGCGCAGAGGCAGGAGCTATAACGTTACAGCTATGCGTACGATTGCACAGTAGGCCTGGAGCGAAACTTTGTGTCACCGATAGCTTGACGAACTGGACGTCTCACTCGCCATCATCGGCAGATGTTAGTTACAAGGATGGGAATAATGAAATTAAATTGTTCGCTAAAAATTGACCGAGTGTGAACTACGGGTTAGCAACACAACAGGTCCGACACTATATGATTCCACGTACTTTCGGAACTGTTCCTACATATAGCTAAAGAACACAATGATGGCCAAGTCACCATGTGTAGCTACATTGGATAGCGCGCATGTCACAGCGACGTGAGTTTGTTGCGCGTGTAGCCCGGGTTCGATACCCACACTACAGTTTTGTTTTCACAACATTTTTTTTTGGGGGGGGGGGTTGTCATTAATGTCTTGGAAGAAAAAATATCGCACACCGGACAAGCACTGTTCTGTACGGTAAGCAACGTTAGTGACCTATAACGTAAGTTAGATCTGTCATTAGATCTAGTTAACGCCGAGTTAACGTTAACGTAAAGTTTAAATTGCACTCATTTATTGAAATCTTTTAACCAATCAATAAACAATGAATATATGAATGTAGTTTATAAAACAAATATGTACGGCCTTCATTCGAGGCTCTAGTTTAAAACTATGGTCCCTCGGTGACTGCAGTAGTACTATTTTGCAATCACCTCAGGCCCAAAGTTTTAACTAGAGCCGCTCATAGCCGTACATATTTGTATACTATCTACCTGGCCAACAGGAAAAGAGTACAATAAGTTTCCTTCTAAAGACCAATTCCCACTAACGTCCCCCCCCCCACCAAAAAAAAAAATGGAGAACAGGTTTAATTTCGTTTGGTGTGAAACAAGCAGATTTTTCAAACCCTGTCGCAAAGTGGGAAAATACCGTCTTCTAAACTGGATTGGCGAGACTGTATCTCGATGAGGTTTCTTTCAATCACAATGGTTTGCAACCAGGGCTTCAGGTGGGTGTGAAAATAGATTTTCTGACAGGCATTCACTCACAGGAATTGCTTAATTACCCTAAAATTGACACGGATATAAATCATTGCTGTTCTTGGTTGGAGGAGGTATGTTTTCACATAATTTGAAGAAAAATTCAAAGACTGGATGAATAATAAAGTGAAGATTTTTAGCATTTTGGGGTGGAAAACATTTGACTGCTAACACTACAGCCAGAATTATTGCAAGCATAGTAACTGCAAGCCAATCTCTTTTGAGATGGCTGTCATATTGCTGCTGCCAATGTGCCTTTTTACTCAAATGATCGAATCATAATCTGTTCGAGAACCATTCTCAGTCAAACTTTTTTCTCACCCACACACCTGTTCTTAGTGTGAAAAGGACCTTACATTTACTCAATTGCAATTCATGTACAGTGTACATCAAAAGTCCCATCACATAAATGTTAGACAGGTGTGCCACTGAGAACTCCAAACCCATACCCACATCAAATAGGCACCCATGTCTAAGGATTTCAAAAATTTTGCACGCAGAGTGCGCAGAAAATTTGAAAATTGTGAGTGTTTGCGCACGAAGCACCCCAAAAATGTGAAAATTTGACAAAAAGGGACCAATGTCTCAGGATCTTTTTACTGAAAAGGGGACCCATGTCTGAGGATTTTTTTTTTAAAGTCACCCTTCCCAGCGGCAAATCCCCATATATGTGAGGTGACGTACCCCCCCCCCCCCCCCCAGATCCCTGAACACCTTGAGAACTTGCCCGCACTGCTCCGATCATTACAAGATGGATTCCAAGTATTGAAATGCTTTCATTGCTAACTGACTTATGGAATAGTTTGGTTACTCGCCCCGCTGAAGAAACAGTCCATAAAATTTGAATTAGCATTTAATGAAGATGTGTCATATTGCCGATCCACGATCGAATAAACAAATTTTTGTCTGTTTGCAAGGCAATTGCTAACAAATGTACAGTGCGTCCCAGAAAAAACAGAACCCTGAAACAAAGGCTTATGTGCGGAAAGCAATGAGGCGTATAATTGCAAAAATAAGTTCAAAATAAAATTTGACTTATGCTCTTTCAAATGATACATCAAGCAAATTCATTCATTCATGCATCACTAATACCACGACTTCAAACATTTAATGTGAAAAACCATTTGTTACGCTTTATGGCTTTGACACTGTGCATTCCATGAAAAGAAAGAGACGCACAGCTGGTGTGTACATTGTCAAAGCCAAAAAGCGTAACAATTGGTTTTTCACTTTAAATTTTTAAAATCATGGTACTCAGATATGCATGAGTGAATATATTTGCTTATTGTATCATTTAAAAGAACATAGGCCAATGTTTATTGTGAACTTATTTATACAATCATACGCTCCATTGCTTCCGGACAATAAGCCTTTGATTTAGGGTTCTGTTTTTTCTGGGACGCACTGTACAGTGTATGTAGAATCATGATTGCAAATCAAACCATGACATAACTCCAAATTGTGCTCTAGAGGCGTTTTCTCATCACAATTCACTCAAATCAAATCATATTTTCCTCAACTGGGCTTGACCCCTAAAATGTGACCTTTCATTAACTTCCACTGGAACACTGTATGCCCAATGAGTGCACAGTCGAATAACAACATACCCAAAAACACACCCATGCGGACACTTTACTAGAATTTTGAATTCTAATCACGCTGTCTGCAAAGACTCCTTTTTTCTCATGTGTACGATTAGCAACTCTAATCGCTGCAATTGCAATCGTGTTCAGAGTCGCGCTTCGGCCGTCGTGCGAACACACTCTTACTCCCACCTGTGAGAACCGTCTGAGTGATGTCTATCACTTTTGTTGGAATGCGGCACATTGTCACCCCAAGGTGTACTAATACTTCCGCTAGTGCCCCACATTGGGGGAATCGTCTCAATTACGGGCAAAGTGCGTGCCCTCTAATCTACCCCCGGCATGCTGTTCCTTTCACTTTTCCACGCAATTTCCTGCTCGTTAACGCCTAATTCAAACTTGTACGCAGGATATTTCATAACTGACAATTGTCAGTCTCCATTTGCGACAAAAGGTGTCAGAAATTTGGCACGGGGGCATGTGGCATGACACAAGTGACATACAAACATAGCAGAAAAGACACCTCAAACTCTGACTCACCTGAATGAACATATTGCACACATTTATACGTATTCAAAGACATTAGGTATGTGTTGACAGATCAATAGCTTTGGATTGCCTTTAATATTTATGATACAACGCGTAACAATGAGTTGTCTTTTTCATCAACATTTGTAGGAACTTTTAATCCCTTTAACCAGGGCTCCACACTAACTTTTTTTCCTACTTGCCCTTTGGGCAAGTGAAATTATCACTTTCAAATTTTTACTTGCCCAAATGAAAAATTTACTTGCCCGAAAATAATAATCAAAAAAAATAAATAAAAATTCCCCTAATCTTAACCAGTAAGGCCTTTTTATAGCATTGGCTGTTTGTTATTGTAATTCTGGGGGTTGCAAAAGGTGTGATTTATGAATTTAAAGAGTCATAAGAATAGATGAAGAACCATTAACAAAACAACAATGAAATTTAGTATAAGATAACTGAATGCAAAGTTTTAGACATATGGGCAAGTAAATCTTAACATTTTGAGTTTTACTTGCCCGACATGAAATTTTACTTGCCCCGGGCAAGCGGGCAAGTGCTAGTGTCGAGCCCTGCTTTAACGATGAAACCATTCATAATTCAAATGTTAACATAAATCTGGTATTTCACCGAGTGGTGAATTCTTATGAACGCTGTGATTTTTTGACTTGCCGACTTTTTTGATGAATGTTACTGAGTATCTGGGTTTGCTTCTGTTATTAGTGACATTTAGCACTGTTTAGTGATAATTCATTAGCAACATTGGTGTGAATGTTTGCCACAGGCAGTTGGCGATAGTGTTGCACGACTTCAGCATTTTAGAGAGTCGACTAGTCGCGACTCCGACTGTCATTGTGTTCAAGATTGGTGGTGTGGGGTGCATGGGTGTCGCAGTTGGAGTCGCACGTACATGTATACGGCAACATATACATGTAGCATTGCACGATTATAGGCTGATCCAAGTACA
>JZLH01S0629542.1:49590-66554 GCA_001188425.1 Eucidaris tribuloides | reverse complement strand
AATAATGTTCGTGTCTGTGAAATCGTATTAACGGTGATTCCTTCTTCTACGAATGGGACTGAGGAATTTGCCTCATTAATCAGTCGATTATCTCATCAATACGCATGTAAAATTTGGAGAAGAAAGGCCTTTTCTCATCAGCAACTTCATCTTAATCAATTTGTAATGCTATTTTTGAATACAACGCTGGAGACTACGGAACTTTTTTTTCTAGAGCGTTTTTTGGTCCATGCCCCTTTCGTTCTGAGTCAGATAGGAAGTTATGAAGACTGCAAAAAGTCCAGGATGTTGATATAAAGTATCTGCTATCGGCTAATATTGGGTATATGTGATATGGAGAATTGTATGACCTTTCTAGAATTGAAACCGAATGAAAGTCATTATTAAAAAAAAAATGTGGGAGCACAAATGAATCAGGATATGATTTTAATCCGAATGATGACGAGTTTGATTCCAAAATGGGCTAAGTCCACTTTTGTAACTTTGGAGAAAATGCATTTCCCCCCGATTTTGTACGCGCATCTGTGGAACAATATAGTAAAACCCGAGACTTGTATAATTTGGTTTCAATGTTATACTAACGCTCGGTAAGTAGTGTGGTAAATGTTTTGATGTTAGTAAGTCAATTTCGGTTAGTTCGTTTTGCTACGAAGCATATCCTAATTTCATTTTCCCCCATGTATATTCAAGAAATCAAGAGTACTTAAACCCGGGATGCATATGCAGCGGCTTGCAGCCCATTATGAATTCGTGATGAACGTATTTCAATTATAAAAAAATGATCATCAAAGTCAAGCAGTAACTCTTTACCCGGCATACTTTATGGTTTATACCTCCTACCCCAACACAAAAACAACATGTATATATGCTTAATATCAAATTTGAATTTGAATTTTTGAATTTTATTATGAATTTTGAATTTTAAATGAATGATGAATAAAATGAAGGTAAATGAGATCTGCTTAACTGCACTTGGATATATATATTTACGATTATGAATACTTTTAATTACATTTGTAATTATAACTACAATAATAACAATAGTAATAGTGATTATGATGACGGCGATGATGATGATGATGATGATGATGATGATGATGATGATGATGATGATGATGATGGTGGTGGTGGTGGTGTAGTGACGATGATAATGATGATAGTAATAACAACAACAGCAATAATAATAATAATAATAATAATAATAATAATAATAATAATAATAATAATAATCGTCTCAGAAGGACCCTATAGCATAATCGGCAGAAGGGCCTTAACACTAAACTGTCTTTAACTTTGAAAACCATAAGCTCTTTTCACATAAAATCAAAATAGTGTGATATTTTTTAGATCTTTCTGTCAGTCTGTTAAGTGCAAATAGGCAATATTTCTCAAATTACAGAAAATTTACTGTTAAGGCCCTTGTGCTGGACAACCGACGAAATAATAATAATAATAAATAATAATACATGTAATTATATAATAATAATAATGATAATAATAATAATAATTTTTCGTTATTATCTCCATCATTTCTACAGTCCAGAAATGTATTTATTAATTTATTAATGGGTCTAAATTTAAAGCCATCTCATAACACACACACGCACACAAATGTGCGGTATATAATCATCTGTGATAAGGTCTAAAATGAATCCTTTAGAAAAACTGCACTTTAAAACCATCATTCGGTGTCAGACTCTAAAAGGGAAATCCGAGGTTTACGTTACCATACCCATTTACATGATGTGTCTCATGTTACAATAAGGGCGTCTCTTTGGGGTTCGCAATTAGGCTTTACAATATTAACATTTAGCACTTTGTATCTGTGCGTAATTTGTGTAGAAACGGGGACCAGCGAAATAATGTAACCATTCAATTTCAAAGTAAATGGCGGGTTGGAGCTGGAAATGTTAAATATGATTCAGGTTTGTCGTGCATTTTTCTTAAAGAGACAGTTTGACATATTTGTAATAATAATGAAGATTTGTTTTTGCAGTAAAATGTCAACACAGTTATAATTTTTGTAATGAACATAACGCAAAACGGCGAGTGGTTTTAATGCCCGCGTTAGTCTGTTAGCGGAAAGTCCGTTAGTCCCACCTGCGTTGTTTAGTGTAAGTTATGTTACTTTAATATAATAAACAAAAGTCAAAACTATGATCGAGACAAGTGCCCTAAGCCTGCGCGAGTCCTAATTCTGCAAAACCAAATTCACACTCAAATAATCATTTAATTGGTACAAACGTATAGCAAATGAAATAATCATTCACAATTTGTTGTTGTTTTTGAAAAATTTGCGTGCAGTTTACAGAAATTCGAAATTTGTTGATGCGCTCACGCAAATCCATGTTTCGCGCAAGTTACATAGCAATGCACATGTGCGCAGATTTAGGAACCCGTTTTTACGCGACTGAGTCGGGTGACACATTGACAAAATCGTCTCCAAAAATATAATAAAAATGAGTTTTTCTGTACAATTGTCGGCGCTAGTACCGAAACATATCCACGGTCAAATCGCCCCCAATTCGGTCTGAAAACGGGTTTTATTAGGGTCGTACCAAAACATATCCACGGTCAAATCCCCCCCAATTCGGTCTGAAAACGGGTTTTAGTCGTGTGATTGAAGTCTACACTATTTCGGGTTTTAGGTAACTAACATTTAGATTAAATAGATCTAACGTTAGGTTGTTAACTGCAGAGTGTGCGCTTGGTAGTTTGTTCCGTCAGCTGATATGTTGACGGAATAAACTGCACGCGCACGACATCTCAAAGTCAAACCCCTTTTCAGACTGATTTGGGGCCGAATTGACAGGAGCTAGGGCTGTGGATATGTTTCGGTACTCGCGCCCAATTTTCATACAGTGTTATTCCTCAGATATGCGTAAAATATATGAAAAACATCATTTGTGATGGTGACTTTTTTTATTGATTTCCATGTAATTTTTCTGTGTGAAATGTACGTTAGGGTGCGCAGACCTCGACCTAGGACCACAGTCAGTACATACAGGGAAAAGCCTTCCCCCCGTTATAACGAGGTCGTCGG
The DNA here is from genome assembly GCA_001188425.1 of Eucidaris tribuloides. Classification (NCBI taxonomy): domain Eukaryota; kingdom Metazoa; phylum Echinodermata; class Echinoidea; order Cidaroida; family Cidaridae; genus Eucidaris; species Eucidaris tribuloides. The sequence continues at coordinate 63,511 of JZLH01S0629542.1, read as the reverse complement.
GGGGACCACCGATTGTACCTCGTAAATGTACATATAATCAGGGAGTTTCGACTGTGCATGCACGGCAATATGCTGCGCACATTACCATAGGGAGGACCCACGAGCGTCCAGTTTTTTACCTCAGTACACGGGGCTGGTTGCTGAAGAGTAGGAAGCTGAACTTGTTTAATGTGCTAAAATTATTCGTAAACTTAAGAGGTTTTCTTCTAGTAATGTGAATAAAAACTCAAATAATCACAATTGTATTATTGAATGATACGATGAATCAGAAAAAAACATATTTATGAAATATATATGACAATAATGATTTCGCCAATCATTTGATTAGCAACAATTGCGATCGCACATACCGATACTTTTGAGCAAGATTTTCGATCGGCCCCATTGAACCATGTGTTATAAGTTCAGTGATCGGACTCTCATAGTTATCTATGTAATAACGCTAGAGGGCGGACTCGATTAAATCGCTGTGACGGCAAGGCATAGAGATATCATACAACTCCTATGGTCGGACCAGCTGTCCCGCACACACCTGCGAGAGGTGCATTTAATGGATCGATCATCAAGTCGATCATTACACAGTGTTAATGTATTTGTTTGTTGAGGTATTTATTTTGTATGCAACAGAAGAAAAGTGTATTCCCGATTGAATAAGATTGAATAATTGTGAAAAAGATGGAACACTATTTCAGTTTGCTGTTACGGAGTTAAAATTGGGAAGCCGTGATTCATTTGGTTTGCGTGATGCGTGAATCAAACAGTCGGTGAATTGCAATCATATCCCCCACACTGTGAATGAAATTCTTATTAAGTATTTATAATAATAATAATAATAATAATAATAATAATAATAATAATTAATAATAACACAATCCTTTTTAAAGGGCCATTATCCATTTTAGTCAAATGCTCAAAGCGCTTTACGACAGAACAGCAAAATATAATGACGACTACAACATTAATTTTTGCCCCATAAAAAAGAAAATTATGTTTTTAATTTATTTTTTTTATTTATTAAAACATTTTATTTATTTATTTATTTTAAATTGAGGGAGAACTCGTCTGTCCCTCACACATGAAGAGATACATAAAACATAAAAAAGATATTGAATTTGAAGAAAGAAGATAGCTACAGAATTGGGCTTAGAGAAGTTTACGAGATCACGCGATGAAGTATGGGTTTGTCCTGTTTGACATAATAACATGTGGCGTCATTGTACAAGCCCATTTCCCGTTTTATTTAGTTTGATTTTAACTTGATTTTATGTCATTGTGGTGAAGTGAAGTGAATAAAAATAGTTTTCGTTACTGTTTAAAAATACAAACTTTAAAAAATAGAAGTCAGCCAAGTCAGCTCAATTTATTTTATTTTTTATGATTAATTTGATTACTAGTAATCACGGCAGCATATTAGACTTCTCATATGCACTTTGCCGTGACTTTAATCTCCTTTGTTTGGATGGCTCAGATTTTAAGTTTAAGGAATCATTGCAATTCAGCAACCAATGAGAATCGGTGTAGAAACTAGCCACCTTTGGGGCATTCAGTCAAAAACACAAAATTCAGTAATTAGCTTAATTAATAAATTTCGAGATTGTTAAGCTCGGGGAGCCCACCAACATGACCAGGGCGACCAAGTCTTAAATAATGGAACTAAAATCAGTCATGAAAAAGGAGAATTAGCATTTTCGTGTAATTTAAAGTAAATTTTGCGTAATTTACATTTCTCTGTAGAAATTAAAAGCTCTCTCATTCTCACAAAGCTTTATCAATTATCAGGCTGAGCAATCTGAATCAGTGGGTGAAGAAATGACAAAAAAGTGGCAAATATACAGACACACAAACAGACACGTAGTACATAATAATCTCGTGAACTTCGTTTGGTGGCGACAATGGGCGCGTAATCGAACGTCGCTGATATAATGTATCACTAACGTTAGGCATTAAACCCATCTGTTTACTGCTTCTCCCACTTATCCTGCACCAAAGCTACGAACAGTAGGCTGATTATTTTTCATTTATATATTCATCCAAAGCAATAAACAAAACTAGATCTTGAAAGAAAGCAGCAAACTCCACGCCGCTCGTAACTTGGGTTGAGTTACACGGCAGCCAGGCTGTGTGTGTGACAAGCCAATGAATTGTGCAGTATTGTGTATTACACACACACACAGACACACATGCAGATGAGTCGGGGACTTCATAAATTGTGTATGGCTGCGTGGCAGGCTGTCACGATGAAGTGCGATGCGTTCTTAAACGATTTGCTAATTTTTGCGTTGTCAAAATTTAGAATTTGATCAGCACACGATGCGACTTTGATTTCCTTGTTTTAGCCGGATGAATTGCTTATTATGTTTTTCTTTGTCAATGGGTTGAGAAAATTACCTCGTATAAGCGATATCTCACAATAACCGAGCTCGTCATAAACGGCACGTCTTTTCATTGAACAATATGTAAATGAAAATGGGACCGAGACATTTACCTCGTTAAAAGCGGTACCTCGCTTTATCCGAGCTCGTTATAATGGGGTTTCCGTGTATCTTAGTAACGTTAAGCCCAAGCTATTTCGACGAGATTTAAGTAAACTAAAAGGGAAGTATTAAAATAAAACCATGTAAATCTAGTGTACATTAACTGGTAAATGATAATGAAGTAGAGAGGATCTGGATAGAGTAACATTCAATGCAAATTGGAATCTAATATCTCACATGGCCATGGGGACAACTCTATGTTATACTTTTGTGTACAAAGTAATGTGTGGTTGTTTTCATGCAGTCGAGGCACAAGAATATGCTCTGAAATTCACCTTTCTAAACAAAATTCTTCTGAAATATTGCTCCAAATGGATAGTTTACCAATGACCTCAACATAAGTACTTGAAAATGAAGGACTCATCGCTTTAATTTCATTTTTTAATTTTACAAAATTTCTGCCCAGTGTATGTGGTCCATATAGCTCTGCTTAGGACCACATACATAGTCATAGTAAGTGTGTCTAATCTAACTTAATTTTATTCAAGTCAAAATTGGGCACACATCCATGGGGACAACTCTAACGTTATACTTTTATGTACAAAGTAATGAGTGGTTGTTTTCATGCAGTCGTGGCACAAGAATGTGCTCTGAAATTCACGTTTCTATACAAAATTATACTGGAATATTGCTCCTAATGGATAGTTTACCAATGACCTCAACATATAAGTACTTGAAAATGAAGGACTCATCGCTTTAATTTCATTTTTTAATTTTACAAAATTTCCGCCCAGTGTCCTGAACAAAATTCTGTCCAGTTTGGCGGAACTGGATCATTCAATCCACACAGTGCAAACTTTGTTTGTTTTGTCCAGTGTTGGGTGTATGTGGTCCATACAGCTCTGCTCAGGACCACATACGTAGTAGGTGTGAAATGGGGGGGGGGGGGGGTGTTGATATGTGTGCCCCCAATGTTTTCAAGCCACGCATAAGTTTGTCCATGTGTGGTTGCACAGGAAACTGTAAGCGGTTGGGTTATGAATTGTGAACTGATTTATTAAAATTCATTCAAATTTAAAACAAAAAACATTCTTGTCAGTCAAATTCTCAAAACACATCATGGAAAACCTTTTTGGAAAGTTAATGACTGACCAATAGAATATTAATTTGTCCCCGTTTTTTTGGCTTTATTTTCCATTTTTCAATTGATTTTTTTTCAGCACAACAACAACTTTTAACTGTGATTTTATCATACATTTCATAATTGTGTGTAGATGGTTCAATTGCCTGCTATTGAACCGTTTATCTCATAGTTGTAGATGTGGTAAGTACTAACGTTACATAGCTGAGCATACTTTCCCCATGCAAATTTTGTAACTTTCGTTCATACGTGTTACGTCATGTGTTTGCATCGGTGACTCTGAGAAGTCTTGGAGTGGTGAAAATGAACTGTTTAAATTCACGAGAAAAACCTAGACTTTTCTTGTCATTCAAAACATATAGATCTAAACTAATTTCGTGTCAAGTCAGATCATAAATACAACACCGACCAAGAAAAAGATGAAATTTGCTCACCAGTTTTTGATGTAGATATAGATCTAACCTTTATTCCAAATGAGTTTTATCAGCATGCCAGAAACTTTTTACCGTGAGTCTGTCATAGTATTGAAGAGAATATAAAAAATTGAAGTTTTTGTGGTTTTTCTCACATCTGCACACAAGTTGATTGCTGATAAAACTCATTTGAAAATGACAAAAACTGAGGGGCAAGTTCTATATTCATGTCAGTCGGTGCATATTTTACAATCTTTCCTGACACAAAATAATATTTCTAGATCTATCAGACATGTAGTCTGTTTTGATTGATAAGAAAAAGAAAACTCTTGAATTATAACAGCACATGATCATCACTTTGACAATTGTTGAGTCGCCTGTACAACGATACATGAATGAAAATGTGCGTGGCGTTAGCATGCTTATTGTTGCATGTGTGGTCTATCTTAATCATCTAATCTGTCATAGACATATGCTAGATTGATCACTATGCAGAATGTTTTCATCTTTTCAGGTTCTAAGTTTCTAACACTAGTTATGTACTATTTCTTGTAAGATCATATCACCTTGTGTAGGCAGTATTCTATTTACCATTTTTCAGGTCAAGTTTAGTTGATCATTGAAGCATCTATTTCTAAAGGATATTTCTAATGTAAATTGTATTAATAATTGTTTCTTGTGATTTTTCTTTGGTTTCCCTGTTACAGACAGGCATTCGTAGCTTGCAAGACCACAACAGATGTCGGACCGTACTAGACAAGGCAGTGTTTTCTGAGTAACCATGGAAGGTGGTCAAGAGTACAGGAATGCCTATCTGCCAAGTGGTTGGGAAAACTCTCGGCTGTCAGGTCTTCGAACCAGTCACAGCATTTTACCATCCAGGCCAGTTGCACCCGTTGCCTCTACACGACCACAAGACCTTGAGGGTTCTATCGACTCCCTTTTGGCTGGACAGATAGAGCACCAGCCACCAAACAGTTTTACAGAAAGTGATAGTATAGAGGATCTCACCCAGTCGAGACATCCAAATGCACTGCATCTCGCCCCAAACCCACTAGAGCATCTAAACATGAGGACTCGTAGCCTCCAGTTGCCAGTGAAGCATACCAATGTTACTGGCACGCAAGTGGGTATCCTTTTGCCAAAGTACCATGTCCATCCGCAGTCCAAATGCATCATGTGCAGGGACTGCGGCATCTTCTTTTCCCATGATTCCTTTCTCAGGCATCTCCATGACAACATAGGTCGGAGACGGGAGTGTCAGTCGACGATGCTCGAACTGGGGATCGATAATCCAGGCGTGCAGCAGATGAAACTGTGGCAGGATTTTCTGTCCAAGCTCGGTGGCCAGTCCAACAAGCGCCCCCGCACGTCTTCTTATGATCCCACGTCTGGACTATCCGTGAGTAGTACTCATTCTCTGTCGGACCACTCGGATTCAAATCCCAACACCCACGTCCTGTACCCTCGTCGTCCAGCCAAGCATTACAGTCCCACGTCCAGCATGCACAAATTTCAAACCAGCCCCCGTGTGGCACAGATCTCAAATCCTCAGGAACTTGGAAATCCAGCTGCTGCCGTAGACGGAGCAGAATCGGGATCCATATCAGCACTCAACAGAAACATTCAACAGACGGTGAACGATTCTGAACGACTGCTGAAAGAGACGACAAACTACCTGGCGTCCACGGAGAAGTCGCGTCATCGGAGGACTCGCTCAAAGACATTGGACTTGAACAAACCTGCCGCTTCCAGGAGTCTCTTTGACTCTGAGGTTGGCCAGCAAAGGCCAGTGATCAGATCAAATCAGAATGGTCATCGTCAGGTCTCGCCAAACTTTCCCAGCAATAACCTTGATGATGATCATGGGGAAGGAAGTCAAACGGTCCGACTGCCCAGAGACACACGCCAGTTTGCCAGCGGGGACCACCTTCACATAGGAGGTGGAGGTGGGGTTGATGCTGGTGGAAGCACTCAACAGGACAATCACATTGTAGATGATCATGGTGCAGGCAGTGCCCATACTGCTTTACAGAATGGGGCCTCCAGTATGCAATTTGCAGGAAGGGGTGAGAATGGGGCAAGCTCTCGTTTCCAATTTCCATCCAACTTCAGAGCCAGGATCAGTGAGCAGGATATCCAGGACTGTAATAAAGGGGGTAAGATTATAGTGAGAATTCCCATCTTGATCATTAACATCAATCCTGGGTATTATTTGGTATGAATTCACAGAACTTTCTGTGTAGTTCAGACAACAGCTATGTTATTATGAGCTGTGTTGATGAAAGATAATAATTGTGTTACCTTGAACAAAGATCTCCAATTGCAACTGTACTGTAAGTGAGTGTTACTGATTTGTTGGTAAGTACTTCTAAAAGTAAAAGACATTTATTTTCACACATTCATTGTCCTTTATTTTAATTTTTCAGGAAGGTAATGCTAGTGCCAACTCAGAATTTGTAGTTTGTAACTTAAGTTGGAGTTGGGGAAAGAGTGTAAGGGGGATGACCTGTACATATGTCTCCCCTCTTTTCAAAGAAAAAATATTTTTAAATAAGCAGTTTATTGCTAATTTCATCAAATTTAGTACTGTCACTTTTATTCTACATAAGTAGTGAAAATTTACTTTGAGTATGCTATCAAAATTAGGCCCAGAGGTTCATTTGTTTCAGAACTTTGTAGCCATCTTCATTATGATCGTGTCAGGGAATAAATTATAATTTCTTTTGGGGGGCTACTTTTCCTGTTTCAGATACTCATTTGTATTGAACCCTATGGCAATTTGCTGAGGCTCTTTTGCCATTTTGGGGACGAAATCGCTCCACGCCCCAGTGTATTTTTCCCCCTGGACTGTGTTTTTTGTGAGTGCAAATCCCAAGGGGAAATGGGGAAATATCTGTGATACTTGGGGGGTGGGGGGGGGGGAGTGGCGTGTACGTTTCGTACTTTCATTTGAAAAGCAAATTGTCTTGGGGAATGGAGATATACACTGTATCCTTCCACTTACCTCTGCAGCTGTTCAGGGTCCACGATAATCCCTGCCCCACACCTTACCTTGGAACAGATTTATTTACTGCACTAAAATTAATTTCAGCCTAACATGGTAATCTCTGTCACATTCCTGTTTTCAATCCCTAGACCCAGTTTTCATCCTTCAGACAGCTCAGGAGTTACTGTCCCTAGCCAGCCATAGAGTCCAGCTCATGAGAGAGGAGATGCCACAGAGTCAGGGTGTCCCACCTAGTCCTGGCAAGTATTTCTAGATCTGCCTCATTACCTGGAGACAAGATTTAATAAGTGAAACATGGCTCAGATATGTGTATGTGTGCCATATCAGGATTTTATTGTTGTTTTTGTTTGTTTACCATTTATTTTTGCATTTATTTATATTTATTTTTTTAATTTTTTTTTATTTATTTATTTTATTTATTTATTTATTTATTTATTTATTTATTTATTTATTTATTTATTTATTTATTTATTTATTTATTTTATTTTTTTAATTTTATTTTTATTTTTTTTTTTTTGGGGGGATGATGTTTTATGTTTGAAATACATACATTAGATTCATGGTATTATATGGCCTCTCCATTCAGAATTTTGCAGCCCGTGATGTGATGTGAATGTTTTGTATCTTTTTATTTCTATTTTATTTTTTGCATAACATATCTAATTTTTTATAATAAAGCCAATACATCAAATGTGATTCCTTGCTTTGGAGTTTTGTAAACATGTTCACATGTCACATACTCCTTCTGGCTCAAATTCATGTGTACCACATTCATCCATCTATTTTTAAGTGGTAAAGCATTTTTGTTCCAGTTGTTTTGTTGTCTTTTGTTTAATCCAACATTTCTTCCATGCGTACAAATTTATTAATTACAGGAAGAGATAATGAATTTCTCCAGCTGTACCACGAGGAGAGGTCAAAGAGGAGGAAGTATGAAGCTCAGTTACAAGAATTACAAGGTATGGCAGACTTATTCACAAAAGGTGCATTCACACTTACAGCAAACTTCGCGAAGTTTCACTTCCCGAAGATTAACTTCACGAAGTTTGGTAATGTGAACGCAAACTTTCTGCGAAACTTCCTGCGAAACTTCTCGCGAAACTTCCCACAACTTTGTAGGAAATTTCCCGAACATCGAGAAACTTCGCGCAACATTTTGAGTGTGAACACAAACTTCTGGAAGTTATATCCCGTGAGCCTCAGCGCATTTCCGGTGTGGGGACATATGCGCACGGTACACAAACATGGAGTTGAATACGTTATGACTTGAGTATACCATGTAGCTCAGATATTTACGTGCGTTTTGTACGCAGCAACATAGGTCCAAACTCATTCAATTTTTGTGTGAGCTTGGAATGCTTTCATTAAAATAAATATGAAATATAGGCTAAAGGACATTGGAGCATCGCAGAAACAAAATTCCTGATCAATCTGTAGCAAAATCTCCGTACATTTTGCTTGTTTCCACAGGCGCAGTGCATTCCAAATCTTCGAGAAGTTTCGCGGGAAGTAAATCTTCTCGAAGTTTTGCCCCAGTGTGAACGATTAAGCCAAACTTCGCGAAGTCTTCGAGAAGATAAACTTCGCGAAGATTTGTAATGTGAATGCACCTATAGATACTCTGCCTGGGAATGATGCAGTAATATCAGGCTGGGTGATACTTTTTCACCAAAAAATTAAACAAATCCAATTGTTTTAAAATTGAAATCCAAATTGATTTTTGTTCTTCAAATTTTGAATAGTTGTAATCACCAGATATTGCCCCCATACGTTGGAAAAGTGTTGATTTGACAGCATTTTGAACCAATTTATCATTTCAAATACAAACTAAACTTTTAAAAGTAATGAGTTTGAGCCATAACCTTGACAGAATTAGAAGTCTTTTGTTAAAAATGTATGCTACAATACCCACCTTTCACTCAATAAAACAAAGTACCTGTAAGCAAATCAATCAAGGGAATCCCAATAGACTGAAGGTCTGATAGACCAAGGATTCATGTGGTACCAATTAACAACATATCTGACCGACAAAAATCACGAATTTAGGCTTGAAAGCATTGGTAGCGTTTTAATACAGTGTGCGCCCATTAATAACAAACACGGTTATAACAAAATTCCTGTTACTATGAAGTAAAAATTCAGGTCCTGAAATTATTATCTATATATCTTTATATACTTTAACTGTTCAGTTATGACAACAATTTTGATACAATGAAAGAAAACTGCTGGTCCCGAGGACTTTGTTATAACGGGAGTCAATTGTATGTATAATTGTAGCTAAAGCACCTAAACACTACACAAAGAGTAAGTTACCCCTTTTTCAAAATAACATAACTTTTTAAGGATGGTTTTGGGCAAAATAATTTGGCAGGAGTGTTTCTGCCTTCATTGACTAACTTCTGTGTGAAAATGTGATTGATCCATCAAGTCATGCATGAGTGAGCACATATTAGAAGGTGAAAATGTCACTTTTCAAAATTGACAAGGGTCATTTTGGGGGATTTGTGATACAGGATTTTGACAGATTCTGTTTCTGGTGAATGACTTGGCGCTGTTTATATTTATTGTTTGACCCCCTCACACCTCCCCAGACACTTTACACTGTATTTTACTGTTCAGTGGGCTCAATTTAAAAATGTTCATCCTTCCTAAATTTTGAAACTGTAAAATCCATTGTGTTTATTTAAAAAAAATTAAATCGGATACTTTTAAGCAAATGTATCGGCACATGTTTACGAACATAAGAGGTTGTAACTATGTCATGGTTGAGTGAGCACACTTTGTTAATAAAACAAAAAATACAACTTTTTACTGTTATTTTGGCATGATAATGATTCCTCTAATTTTTGAAAAGTGACATTTTTGCCTTTAATGCATGCTCACTCATGCATGACTAGACGGATCAATTGCTTTTTCACACAGAAGTTAGTCAATTAGTGTAGAAAAACCCCTATGAAATTGTTTATGAATATGTTTCGTTAAAAAAGTTATGGTAATTTGAAAAAGGGGGAACTTACTTTTTGTGTAGTGTTTAGTTCTCCCTCTCTTTCCTCATTCTACTTCAATTTACACAATCCAAATAACCTTAGGCAGATATTTAGATGCACAAACTATGGCCACAACAGTCGGTCTATTGGACTCGGTCTATTTGACCCTCAGTCTGTCGGGTTGTAACCAAATCACTCAATCAAATGCTGTTGATAAAGATGTTCTGCTTTGTCATTTCATTCTCCTGACTTACAGAGGCTCTGAAAGAGGAACAAAAACAACGCAAAGAACTTGAGATACAGCTACGGGCCCTGAAGCTACAGAGATGAACATAGGAAACTCATTCTGCACTGGAAGAAAACTGATCTGCCAAGCCTGCCATTTCTCTCATCATCACAAGTGTAAGCAAAAATTTGGCTGTCTCATAAAGAAGGTTTGATTTTTCAGCCCATTCCCGTTGTGTGGAAAGGTTTCATCTGAGACGAAATCTGGGCAAGAAGTTTTGTTTGTTTGCATAAACACATTCTTTAAAAATCAGTGAACTGATTTATCCTTGAAAGTTATAGAAAACATTATTAGCAAAATCTTGGAAGGCATTTATATCAAATAAAGAAGCATTATATTTTCATATTTTAAATGGAACTTAATTTTTAACTGACACAATTTAAGACCATCAATTTAGATTCGTGGAGAAGACAACCATTTTTATACCTCTTCCAAATTGATGGACTACAAATTATTTGTATTTTATTTTTTAATGATGGAACATCCAACTTATCAGATGTGTTACAATATGAACTTGTGTTGGTTACACTTAAATTTTCATAGAAAAGCATTTTATGGGGATGGGGGTGTGGAGGTTATGCCCAAAGCTACAAAATTACAAAGTCTCTGACTAACACACCTTGATATTTAGCCCAACAATCTGACTGGAAAGATGCTGCTTTGTTCGTAATGGGGTCAAAAGTGTTATGGCATTAAATGTGGAGTAGAAGTATGAAGTGTTGTGAAAACAACAAAAATACAGTGACAATCAGACAATTGCCAAAATTATAATGCCTTTGATACAGTATGATGTACATCAGGCAGGAATTCAAAATCTACTGCATGTTTAATGATGTACAAACAAAACTTGGTTTACATTCAAAGGGAATTACAGAGGTATGAAAGTGTGTTTAATAGCCTGTTTGCGAAAGTGTGTCCGTTTGCAACATTTATTAACAATAACTTAAAATGAATTGCACAAATTAATGATGATAAGGATAAGAATTAACTTTCAATTTTGAATGCCTTTACAAACAAATAATAGAATGTACTTTTCTCTGTTTTGAAAGTGGATTTATCCTGTTTAATAATATAAGTCCTCATGTGTGTGTGTGTTTGAAATTATATCTCTCAGAATAAAACAATAACACACTACTATCATGACAAGTTTGTATGAAAGTGGGTTTGGGTAATACACAAATGCATAGAAAAATGAACAAATACGATTTGGTGCTGGTTATAGCCTATAGAACAAACCTTTTGTTTTAATGTTTGTGTAGAACAACAGTGGTATTTCCTAACAAAAGAACGACAAACAATACATGTGATGTATTTAACCAACTTTTGTATATTTATATATTTATGTGTGTTGTTTTTACTTCTGGTTTATTTATCAAGGTTTTTCTGTGTACTTTAATGTGCCTTATTATCCACGTTTATAATACATGCTATTTTTAATCCAGTTTTCTTCATACTTTCACGGTAAACATTTATGAAAAGGACATGTTTTTACTTTGTACTGTCATTCAAGAGTTTATTGTAGACTGGTCTGTGTCCTATTTCATATTCACATCGGGCCCAGATATGACCACATCATGTCCAGGCTCTTATAAAAAATTGTTAACCACATCGTTACCCCTCTCAGTACCACACCAAAAACATTCTATCCAAAGTCAATGGCATTTTGATGTTATGGCACTGGAAGGGTTATGATGTTTGTTTACCAAGTTTGACAAGAAGAACATATGCCCATATACTTGCCTGCTTTGACTTTAGGCACAAAATACATAAAAATATGCAAGATTCTTATTCAATCTGGCAACCAAAGGGTTCAGAGCACAGCAAACAAAGTATTTTTTTTTTTACGTGTTTCAGGCCTTGTAAATTTCTTTTTTATATTAACGAAACATCTGTCTTTCAGCTTTATGTCTGTTGTGTAATGTTGCAATGGCAACTTGAGTTTTTGAGTGGGGAGTTTGCAAAACATGTACAACTGGCAAAGCTTGATTGTTAAAATTGTCTGCAACAATAACTACTTTCTGCAGAGGAAGTTATTCTTGCAGGTGAAGGCATGTAATGAAGTTTCAATATCTATCTTCCAGTTTTAAAATAGGTGAATAAATAAGTAGAAATAATAATGATAAAAATAAATAAATAAGTAGACAAATAGATAAAAGAATAACTTGCACATTTGTAGTTCATAAATTATAAACCACTTCACCAAGATCAAAGTGATAATTTATGTGATTGCAATAGGACTTGGGAGCCCGTAGTAGCCAAATGCTTAAATCCATTGACCCACATTACTTGACTACGTGTGAATAACATTTACATCATAGAATTTGAGAAAGAAAGGTTTAATCCTTGAATTGCGTTTTTTTTTTTTTTGAGTCAATATGCTTTGTGTTTTGTATCAAATGTGCCATTCATCAATTCAGTTTCATTTTGCATCATTTAATAAATGTCAAAGTGTCATTTCACTTAATTTTGTTCCATATCATTTCATTTGAAACATGATTTTTTATGGAAGTAAAAACGAAATCAAATCAAACACTCCAGTTCATGCACATTAAAAATGCTTTCGTGCCTTGGGATTTCATGAAACTGTTCCTTTCAGAGTTGGTGTCTGTCTGCTGTCATCAGTTTGTAAACCAAGTTGGCCATGGCTGATGCTGTATACCTCCCTCTATAGGGCCAAGATAGCCATGTAGATCAGCTCAGCAATACCTGTCTCAAACCTGAACACATACAGTCATGGTAGCATTAAATATGTTATGGATGGCTTCATCTTTTACGCTCCTTTTTTTTTCTTATTCAGGAAAAACCTGTTTTTCAAGTAAACATGAATGAATAAAACAGGTTTATTTTGACAACCAAGCTTTCTTGAAAATAAAATGTTATCTAACTACATGTGTGTGGAACTGTAGCATGAAAACTGAATAATGTTATCATGTATACAGTTTGACCAACTCTAGGTGTCACATACATGTACTGCCTTTACTACTGCATCGGAGTACATGATTAACAATGATAACTACAATCGTAGATGGCCAATTAATGACCCTTAAAATGATAAATAAATGAATGTAATAACACAACCATTCTCGCTCAATTTACATCAAATGTAATTTATATAAACTCACTCTGGTTTTCAATCTGACGTGAGAATTGTTCATACATGTAGCAGGTATCTGTGAAGTTCAGGAGTCTAAAAGGCTTTTTAATTCAATAGCAAGACATGTATTTGATCAAAAATTTTCTGAATATTTTTTGTACTATGCAATCATTAAATAATAAATAGACTATGAATGAATTCTCAAAATACTTCTATGGATATTGTAAATATTAAACTTCACTAAATGTTTTTGAATGAAATGTGAAATTCCATGTGTAATAACTAATGTGTTGTAAACAGTTGGTTTGTCCTATTTATTCTCTTGGTTTTCTGACAATGAATAGATGTTAATCTGCGACACAATACAGTGTCAAATGAAGTAATATTAAATATTCACAGTGAACAACTGTTTCGAAATAGAATTTGGCTTGCTAATAATCCATAAACTATGTAAATGGTAGGGGCAGTGGTGTCAGACAAAAAGATGTTATTTAAAGAATTCCCATAAAATCATAG
>JZLH01S0629542.1:14007-24297 GCA_001188425.1 Eucidaris tribuloides | reverse complement strand
CCCCCCCCGGGGGACCTTCGCAGATTCCAAGATGTACATACTAATGTCCCAGATGCATTCATGTAGAAATACATGTTTACGCAAGATTGAGGTTGCTATGGCAACACTGAACGTGATTTCTCTGGGTAGCATTTGTACCCTTTATTGAATCATGTTGTAATGTGCTAAGTTGGGTAAATCCTATTCATGTAAAAGACTTCTGAAACATGCAGGTAAAGAATGATTTTTCTCAGACAAACAGAATTGCCCAATTCCATTGGGTGGGTAGTTTCAGTTTCTACTCATAATTTCATGTCAGACTTTTTGGAGGGTGAATTTTAGATTGTCTTTCTTAAATAAAAAATGCCAAAATGGTGCAATCTGGTCTTTCTTTCATTCAAGTATGTCAAATTCACTATGTAGGACCAACATTCGTGATAAGTACTTGGACTTGAATACAAGAATGGCAATACCATATGACGTTTGTCGATTTCTGTTGTGTCCACAGAAATGTTACCGTCAGTGTTAGTATCTGCACTACGCAATCTGTCTCTTATGCAAATAACATTCAGTTAACATTGGCAACAATGGGGTGTGGGGAATTTCAAATTACATTTATGTTTGGTAAAGAAATCAAAACAGGAAAAGATACTGAAGTAATGTCAGATAAAATATAAAAGTGCACTCAACCTGCATGTTGGTAGGTTACTGGAACTTCTCACTGCCCCGTAGTTAAATGTCTAATGCATGTATTACTGTAAATGTGAAGTATTTGGTGATAAGGACATTTCTGTATTTTTCTTATGGCATGAACATGATGCATGTATAAAATATGTGAATGTTTGCATGGGACAGTATGCAAATGTGTAGTGCAAATTACAGACTGAGTGAAAAAGTTGATGATGCAGCACCTACATGTACTTGGGTAGGTAAGGCTCGAGATTCTGAAAATCCCGTAGAGTTAACACCTACGACAGATCCGGTAACCAAAGTGTTACTGAGATTAACTTTAAGTCACATACTCATGACAATAATCTTTTGTGAGAGGTGATATGAAACTTCATGGCTAAAAAATGCCCCCCCCCCCCCATTTTGTGTTTTCATTCATTTCTTAAACATGAAAGTGATTTAGAGCATGAAATTTTCATGGAATTTGCAGATGATATATGTTTGACCATTAAAACAAGTTTTAAAAACATACAAACAAACATTGGGAGCGGGATTGGGAGGAAGCTTAATGTTTAACACTGACCAAAACTATACAATGTCTTACTGTGGGTGTATTGAACAGAGTAGACACAAACAACCATTATTGACAGGTGGTGCGGATTTAATTCACATTTGGCATTTAAACACCTGAAGTCTACTCAGACATAATCGTAGGGTGTGAGGCAAATTCATATTATTTTGACATTTACCATTCACCTCATAATCAATTCAGCAGATCCAGATGCAGTCTCAGTGGAACAAATTGCCTAACTTACTTTTTGAGCATCATGTGAGCCCTTGCCTAGTCTGATTCTCAGACCTCACTCACTGCCGCCTGGGCCCCAGCTGATCGTGCTGGTACACCTAGTCTTATTACTAGCCATACGGATTGATTGCGTGTAAGGAGAAAAGAGTAAACAATGCCTGTGAAAAAGGCTAGGACTTGCTCAATCTCAGATATCCTTGAGGGGATGCTTTTCATTTTCTCCAGAGCATCAAAATTGCCCTTCCTTGTAATTCGATACATCCTTTCCCACAATGAGCGTGGTGTCACATTTCTGCCCAAAGATCACCCTCTCATGATTCCTAAGTTCTGTACCATGTGTCGCCACAGTAAATCAGATACAAAAAGTGCCCTGTTCCGTGCAACAGCTGGAAACTCGATTTCACAAAACTCTATTGTAGTTCAGGTTCATATTGGGAATCCCCCGGCATGGTTATTAGATTCGAGGTGGCGTTTTGGGTGGTGGCCAAAGCGACAACAACTACAGCTTCAAATCAAATTACATGTGATTACAATGGCAGGCACATACACTGTACATGTGTAAGATATAGCATTCACCAACTTGCCACATTTTCAGTGAAAATGTGCACATCAGGGACAATGCTAATGTGTTTAGTCAACATTCATTTATTTGTTTTATTTTTGATAAATTTGAATTTAATTTATTTAGCTATTACATGTATTTCTTCATTTATATCTATGTGAGCATCAGAGCCCATTCATCCGATACGGTGTCCTTTTTCTGAGCTATGCAACACTTAGATCATCAATTCGTTAAGTACTTTTCATTTTGAGCCAATTTTGCAAAGAAATGTATTTCATCATTTCTAGCATTAAAGCGACAATGACTCATCTTATTGATGGCATCCCATAGAAAGTGCACATAAACTGGCACGTACATACCAAATTTACATTGGTTCACAAAAACAGCCCTAAAATGAAAAGCATGTAACAAAAAAATATGATATGGGTGCCATTCTACTCGAAAAAAAAAAATAGTCTTTCAGATGAATTATATAATGATGAGCATTTTTTTTCTAGGCCATCCGATATATGCTTGTGTATTATAGTTTGCTAATTCTTATCCAACTTTTGTAATGTGATCAGAAATTACAGTGGGTAGAGGAAAGTTTAGCTATTGTTATTGTTAATGTTGCAATCAGCTGTGCCAAATTTATCTCCCTTAAATTCAATATCCACATTCTGTCACTAAGGATTTTACTCCCCCCCCCCCTTTGAAATTTTATAACAACAAAAATGTAAGTTCAACAATACTACTGCTATAGGAAAATACATCCATATGATTTGAATAGCCTTGATAAAAAAAAACCTCTGACAAAGCTGAAACAGCTGATTGAAAAGGGATAACAAATAAAATGTTGCCAATCTCCTTAAAATGATGTAACAATGTTATAAAAACTACACAAAACCTTGAAATATTTATAATGGAAGGATGACTATGGGAAAGTTGAATGCAATAGACATGATCATGAATTATAAAGACTTACATAAATAAAAACACAAGAACTAATGATAACTACTCACATTAGAAATGTTTCATTGTCAGTATTTGCTTGTGATATTGTGAACACAATTTTAGCGGGAAGAGGCCTTGGATTAAATGTACCAGGTCTGTTATTGGCAAGGTGACATTAATAGTTGATGAGTAAAATCTAAAAATATTCAATTTGTTGAAGTGAAACCACTATATTTGTGCAAAATAGCCCTTGGATTTCTTGTTTAACATTAATAAAACACATTGCATCAGATGCTTTCTTTAAATGACCTTTAATATTTTACTCGACAAATAGCGGTTGTTGTTAAACCAGATAGTGAAAAATGTATGTAGCAGAAGAGAAAAAAAAATGTCTGCATTAAATACAAAGTGGTAATTATATCAGAGCAGAAATGCCTGCCTAGAAATAGCTACAGTCAATTCATCTTTTTTTTCCTCCGTCGTAATGGAAAGCACGCTCTCATGAAAACGAAGGTCATCTCGTTTCCATCAGCGAATTTCCTGCTGAATAATAGATACACTTCCGAATTTCAGTCGGTATTGTTGGCATCACGGCGCATATATCATCACATCGCTTTCCACCACGGAAAAAACACACGCCTTGCTTGGCGCGAGGCTCGGGCCATTTACGAACGCTGCCACTTCTCGCCATGCTGTGGTGCCTGTGACCCGCCGTTTGCACTTTTCGCTTTCCGGTTCTCACACGTTCAGAACCGGTTGCGGAGGTGCGAATGCGGGTACCGAGGAAATATTCAATTTAGGGAATGGTGGATGTGTTTCATTTTCCGTACCACTAGGCAAGGGGCTCCGATGGTCAGCGATGGCATCACGATATGCATAATTAAATTGCTATGGCGCCATTACTGCTGTACATTAGGTGTATACATGTACGCCGTGTAGGTACTTGTAAATGAGTTTTGCTCATTTGCTCATTGACTGTGGAGCAGACATGGAATGTAGCTACATGTATATAACCTTGTTATTATAATGGTGGGCAATAATTATAGTAAGTGTTAGTTAAATTATCAAAAGCAATCTTTCTATCATCATTTCAGTTAAATGCTTGTGTTTCAACCAACTACATGTACCATGATAAACTGCAGCAACAGCTTGCATTCTGTACATCTTTGTACAACTATTTTTGTCATTGTTACTTCTAGGGTACTAATTACCATTGCATCTATGTACAATATGTCCGACCACCACCACTACTTCCATCACCATCATAGATTCATGGTCATCATCAACATCATTATCAGCATCATCATCATTCACTATCATCCTCTTCCTCCTCCTCCTCCTCCTCCTCATTTTTATGACTTTTATGGGGTTGGGCATAATGCAGAAACACAAATTGGTATGTACTCTGTGCTGTGATACAGTAATTTATAAATTTGACAATCACTCCCCAGCTTTTCTCTCCCTTTTTCGGCCCCAATTTAAATGACTTCGGTCACTGACCTTGTTCGTTGAGCATTATGTAGTGATTTCATTTGTGTTCTCATTTTCATTCTCGTGAATTCCATTAAAAATCAAACAGTTTTTTTGTTGAATACTGCTCAAACTTATCTTGCTAATTGAGTAATGTTTGAATTGTAGACTCAAATAAAGCAATTTGGCTAGCTCTAGCCCTCTATTCACATATTTTAAGTCACTCTTTGTTTCATGACTGGTGTAATTTCTTCTACTAGAGTTTTTTTTTCAGTGCACTCAGCATCATGTTGTCTTTCTCCACTGCTCTATTGGGCTCATTTCAATGTAGGCCCTATCCTCAGCTAGGAGCTTGGAGTTGCGTTTATGCGATGTGTCTAGGCCATTTTGCAAAAAATAATATCATCCAGAACTATCGAACTTTGATAAAAATCAAGTAATCCATCATCATTACTTGTTCAGTCCATATCTTACATCTCATAGTTTCAGGGTTGGCGTATTTCCCAGTCAGAATCTTATTTCCCACCCAATCGTCTGGGAAATATAAATTTCTCCCATTGACTTTGCACATGAGAAGGTAATTTCATATCGGACAGTGTCCGGGAAATATGACGAAAAGCAGGAAATATGCCAACCCTGCTTAGTTTTCAATCCCCCTGTGTTGTAAAGCATCTTTTATGCACATTTTTACACTGATGCTCATGTATGTGATATTTTCATTGTCATCTTTATTATCATTTTCATCATTCCATCACATAGTCATAATCGGTTCTAACTTTTCTTAGTTGTACTTACAATAATTACATTATATCTTAAAATACAATGCTGCAATAATTTTAACTTTTGTGAATTATTTAATGATTTCATTGTCAAAAGCAATGCAAATTCAAAGGTGGCTCACCATAATTATGTAGAGAAAATATCAACTTATACTCAATAGTGCCTTTTGGTCTCCTTTATTCAATATCAATGTATATAAAACATTTTGGTTCATAGTATTTGTGGATTGTGAAAGCATCCCCCATAATAAGGGCATTACTGAAGTATTCAGAGAGAAATTCTGGTAGAACAGTAAAAAGCTGTAGTTTGTATAACACTTTATTCTTGCAACTTCTACTTTTCCCTACTGTGACAATAGAAACAAGTGACAAAAGTGTCATTTTTTATAAATGATAAATTTATGTCCAATGTTTACCTTGACATCAATACAATATAACTGCATTATTTTCTCTTCATAGTTTGCCTGAAGGTACAACATGCTCAGGTAAAACAGTAATAAGTCAGATTTGAAGGATTTGTCACTTTCTTCCTTTTGTTAAAGCAGGGCAGCACTAAGTTTTTTAAAAGACATTTTAACAAATTGAACATGTATGTAATTCCTTTCTACCATGAATGTGGCTCTATGTGTGTATTTAATGTATATACTTTTGCACAGTATATCACTATCCACCTTGATGAAACTATCTAACTGGTGTAAATATTATGTACTGAAACCAATGCAATTTTATATTTTCCTCTTCATTGCTGTAAACTTGTTCATATATTTTTGAATTTTTAAAAACATTAATGGATATTATATTGTGAGTGAACATACTAAACTGAGAACTGACCATATATGAAGTGTGGAAAATAAATTCAGTTTATATCCAAACTCAGAAAAATGTGAAAGACTTTTGTAATTATGTTTTGTGGTATTAGTATGTCTGTGATATGGCAGTTGAGTGTGTTTGTGTGTGTGTGTATGTGTGCATGTGTGTGTGTGTGTGTACATGTGTATGTGTGTGTTGTGTGTAGTATGTCTGTGATATGGCAGTTGAGTGTGTTGTGTGTGTGTGTATGTGTGCATGTGTGTGTGTGTGTGTACATGTGTATGTGTGTGTTGTGTGTGTGTGTGTGTGTGTGTGTATGTGTGTGTGTATGTGTGTGAGTTTTGTGTATATGTCCATGTGTGTGTGTGTGTGTGTGAGTGCGTGTGTATGGGTGCATATGTGTGCGTGTGTTGTATGTCTGTGTGTGTGACATGGTGTGTGTCCATGTATGTGTGTGTCACTGTGTCCATGTGTGTATGTGTGGGTGAGTAAGTTTTGTGTGTCTCCATGTGTGTGTGTGTGTGTGTGTGTGTGTGTGTGTGTTTGTATACAACAGCAACAATGGCAACAGGACAATGATAACATTGTAGCAGCGTAAACTCAGACAACAGTACAAGCTCTGTAACGACCACATTGCAGACCCCCCCCCCCAAAAAAAAGCTCTGAAATACATGTACACAGTGTAAACTCAGACTACAGTACACCAGCTCTGCAACAACTTCATTGGATCATGTCCTGACTTTTGCAAATAATTGTCTACAGTAATGCACAGAATATTAAGTAATGTCTATATTTTTCAAATTTTCACCCCATTTTGTCCCCTTTTCTAAGGTTTCAGGGTTGGTAGGTATTAAAGTATATGACTATTAAACTGCTATATTACACTATGTAATAAATTTATATTTAAATTTTCTTCATAAGAGGATGGAGAAGGAAGGGGAGGAAGAAGAGAAGGAGGAGGAAGAGAATGAGGAGGAAGGGGAGGAGGAGAATGAGAAGGAGGCAGAGGACAAGGAGGAATGGAAGAAGAGGAAGAGAATGAGGAGGAGGAAGAGGAGAATGAAGAGGCAGAGGAGAGGAAGGAGGAAGAGGAGGAGGAGAAAGAGAAGGAGGAATAAGAGAAATGAAGAGGCAGAGGAGAGGAAGGAGGAACAGGAGGAGGAGAAAGAGAAGGAGGAATAAGAGAAAGAAGAGGAATAGGAGGAAGTATATCCTTAGTAGAATTTTAAATGAAACAGAGCAATGAATTCCTTGATTAATGCCATTACAAAGTATGTGGTTCTACGCACATTTTTGACCTATCAGAAAATGATGGTCCGATGGAATCATTGCATATTTGTTGTGCAATCCAAGCTACATCCCCACCACATCTGCACAAGATTTCCCGACTGTAATAGCAATACCATTTTCTCCAGAAACAACTGATACTAGAGAAGAGAGGGGGATTCCCCGCTGGCTGTATATATATACATCACTAAACAATCTTTGGAATTCAGCTTCAAGAATGTCAAGCATGTAGATTGCAGGCTTATTATACATCAAGTGTCTATATTTGTAACTCTAAATATACATTGTTCTAGGCACGTGACCTATGGTGTGGACTTTGGCCAAAGTTTGATGTCAAGTTGATGCGAAGGGGAGCGGCTGAGAAGATGGGAGATACCAGGTGATGAAGAGACAGTGAATTAATTCACATGTACATTGCAGATTATTAGATCAGTAAAGGGGTCAAACACAAATGCATGAACACATGCAATGCACAGACAGACAGACAGACAGACAGACACACACACACACACACACACACACACACACACACACACACACACACACACACACACACACACACACACACACACACACACACACACACACACACACACACACACACACACACACACACACACACACACACACACACACACACACACACACACACACACACACACACACACACACACACACACACACACACACACACACATTGAGTTAACTTGACTTAATTACATCATTGCATAGGACGGCGTCCCTTCGCTCTCCTACGTGTCATCCGTGTCATCAGTTTCCATTCGGTTCTTCCCTGGGTTAGATGTTCAGCCTCTTGTAGGGGTATTCCCAAAATACACACTTACAGAAAAACAAAGAAACACACAAGCACAGAAATACTTTACTGTTAAAAACAGAGAATGGTTAAGTAAACTTACCATACATTCCCACCAAACAATATTAGACCAGATAATTACTACTGTACAAAAGACATGACTTGAGTGTTAATTAGTAACACAGATAATGCTAAGCCATCGCCAACTTGGTTTATTTAATCTCTTGAAACTGATCCTATCTTCACCTTGTGAAAGGTCATACAATTATCTTTTTACTTTTATGTCTTGTGTGTAATAATGAGGGGGTATTGTCAGAACATCGTGGGAGGGGGGGGGAGGAGACTAAATAAATTTACACAGTTTATCACAAGCAATGGGCGCAAAACCAAAATCATCCCCATCTGAACTTTAAAAATCCCTCAACAAATATATAAATGGATGAGTAAAAAGTAAATAATTAATCAAAAATAAACATTCATATTTCAAGATTGTTTTACCAACTGCGGTGACGTATTTGCCAACAAAAAGACAGAATCATGTTATCATATCCCTACTCTTAGCACCCCCACCTCCCCATCTCCGCCCACCTTCCCACCTCCCCATCTCCCCCAACTCCCCGCACCTACCTCGTCTCTCGATCGACGGCCCAGGTAACGATAATAGCTTATCGAACATTCAGGCCTGCTGCATCTGAAGTAGGTCGTCTTGACAAGATCTATAATCGAGGCTCTTGAGGAGTCACGTGATAACTTGTTTTCCATCGTCCCAATTTTCCTCTTCTTCTTCTTTACGTTCCCACCAGACGACCAGGGGTGGTAGACCGCCGGCCAATGTTTTTACCCCGCCATTTTCTCCTTGAAGCGAAATCACATACTGCACATAATTACTGCGGTTATCCTCAACATTCCCATTATTCGACTCATGAAATTACCGTGGGAGCAAAAAGCTTGGTTGACATTTTTGTCTCGAAGTATTATGCAAGTCATGTCCTGTTTATCATCTTCTATAATTTTTCGTTTCAGAGTTTGCATCGTAAGTTAGGGACGTAGCACGCAAATTGATTCAGGTTTCTGTGAAACATATCACGTTCATGTTTGGGTTTGAAATTTCATTAGGCTTTTCCGAGTAAAACCAAAATGTTATTGCTATGACGCCAAATGTTCTTGATATTAGTCTCGCTGTCATGTCGATATGTATGCGACGATGGTTCTTAATTCGTAACATCAACTTTACACAGCACCAACATTTTTACAACTGCAAATAATGAAACCACATATAAATTTAGTATCGTAATACGACTTTTTACATAAGGCTTATTAAAATTTATCAATCAGATCAGTTGCGATTTCCTTACAAATAATTTCGCACTTTAGGAGATGATTATTACAGGCTAAAAAGAAATTTCAAGTGAAATGAATTAATGTCGAAGTAGATGTTTGAAAACATCCGTTTAATTGAGCTATTGCAGGTAATATAAGAGCTAATAAATACAGAAATTCGATGCAGCCAGGCTTTACATACCCGGATGTGCTCCATCAACATGACATTGTGACCCCCATTAAAGGGAAGCCAAACTGATAGCAAGTTGCTTCGAAAGAAGCGCAGAATATTCAGGGAAATATACCGGTGAAAGTTTAAGAAAAATCACGCAAATATGATAAAAGTCATGAATTTCTGAATATTCTTACAACCTTTGGAAATTGGCACTGGCAGTACGGTATTGTTAAAATGTTCCATATCCGAACAACCCTCCTGATTTGTATACAAATCATTAGATACTTATTTTTCTGAAGGAACTTTGCCTTCATCTGTTTTCTCACTCAGTGTACACTCTTAAAATTCCCAGGTCAGACTGACTCGGAAAAGGAATCCGTTGGGGCCACACTCGGAAAAGGGTCAGTTTCAACCAAATTCCAGGTCAACTTTGACCAAAATCCGAGCCAACCTGACCTGGATCTTGGTCAAAATTGACCCGGAATGTAGTTAAACCTGACCCTTTTCCGAGTGTACCCCCAACGAATTCCTTTTCCGAGTCAGTCTGACCCGGGAATTTTAGGTGCCAGGTAAAAATGTCAGAGGTAAAAATGTCAGAGGTAAAAATGTCAGAGGTAATAATGCCAGAGGTAAAAATGTCAGAGGTAAAAATGTCAGAGGTAAAAATGTCAGAGGTAATAATGCCAG
>JZLH01S0629519.1:58950-69845 GCA_001188425.1 Eucidaris tribuloides | reverse complement strand
GGTACTGTAAGAATAACTACCTTAATCTAAATGTTGCTTAAACAAAGGAGATGATTTTTTTTTTATTTTAGAACGAAAAAAACGTCAAATCCATCTGATCACCCCCTCAGTATTGCAGGAGCAGATATAGAAATCGTACAAAACTACAAGTATCTAGGAACAGTAATAGACAACCAGCTTGTGTGGGGGGACCTGTAAGGGACTAGTAACAAAGTGTAATCAACGAATGTACCCTCCCTACTCAAAAGTATTGCAACATACACTATAACGCATACATTTTAAGTTGAAGGGGTCTTTCTATAATGATGTCCTAATGAAGTTTATTATTGGAAAATAACAATATTTGAAAAGAAATCAATGAATATAATTTCTCCTTTCTTCTCCAAGGCGGAGAGATTATCAAATGCAGACGCACCCACGACAGAGGGCTGGAACATAAAAAGTTAACATTTTTTCGCCTCCCTGTGAGGGTGGGGGGTTTATTCACTCTAGCATCGTAATTCGATTTCATATTCGGCGTCAAACGGTTTTGATGGTTTGGCAAGATTTCCCACTAACAAAAAATATCAATATGCTCCTTTGATGCGGTCTCAGAAAGAAGACACCACGCTGGAAAGAGGAAAGCGCCTCCTATCTTCATAAGACAGTAAGATAGGAGAATAGGGCTACTAATTCAAGATGATGGTCTTTTCTCCACATTATTGTATCCAATGTACTGAAAAGTCGCATGACAGCAAATTTTAGGATGTTTACAATGGTAAACCACCTTTAGAATTCAGAATAAGAAATTATAACGTGAAGAGGTCTTGTCTAAAATATGGGGCGTATCCTCATTACCACTGTCTTATGAAGATAGGAGGCGCTTTCTTTTTCGCGGCGTGGTGTCTTCTTTCTGTGACAGCTTCAAAGGAACATATTGACATTTTTTGTTTGTTAGAAGTCTTTCTAAACCATCAAAACCGTTTGACGGCAAATATGAAATCGAATTACGATGCTAGTATGAATTAACACCCCACCCCTATATGGAGGCGAAAAACATGTTAATTTTTTTTCCAGCCCCTCTGTCGTGGGTGCACCTGTATTTGATAATCTCTCCGCCTTAGAGAAGAAAGGAGAAATTACATTCATTGATTTCTTTCAAATAATTTGTTATTTTTCAATAATAAACTTCATTAGGGCATCATTACAGAAAGACCCCTTCAACTCAAAATGCATGCGTTATAATGTATGTTGCAATACTTTTGAGTAGGGAGGGTACTTCCTCAGAAAACTGCGTCCGTTCCATGTTGACAGAACAATAATGAACCTCTTCTATGCTTCAGTAATAGAAAGTGTCATGACACATGATTCTGTTGTGTGGTACAACAACGCACGGCAGAAAGACACTAAAAACATCCACCGTATCACAAACCAAGCAGGGAAGATTATAGCAAAGAACATAGATCTGAGCGGCTTATGCGAGGATAAAGTAATCTCAAAAGCTACCAAATTGGCTGAGGACCCAAACCATACACTCAACCCAATGTACATAAAGACGAGAAGTGGTAAACGCTGGCAATCCATAAAAACGAGAACAACACGCTACCTAAATTCCTTCATCCCTCACTCAATCCGACTGTTGAATAAAATCTAAAATACATGTCCGAACCCTCATTCTCTGTTGGATATGCAACATGTATGATTTCTCACTTTCTCAATTATGATCAATACCGTATATTTTACAAACCAAAATGAAATTACATAATTTTCTTCTGATTTGCATTATATAATTCTAGCCATAATGAAAACAATACCACATGGTAAATAAAAACTCATAGAGCATTATTTCAATAATTGTTATAATAATCAATGTCATGTTATACTTCATTGGGGCGTATTAGGTCATGCTGTGTAATTATTATCAAATGTGTTATTGTACATGATATATATTATATTGTATTTTATGACATGCATGTAAACGAAATGAAGTTCCTTATGGACAATAAAATATGAATATGAATATGAATATGAATATCTGTTCCAGTTGATGTCTGTATTAAGTCCATTTAAAATATTCTATTATGTATAAATATGTGGTTATTTAGACAAGGTTAGACGTAATTGTTTTATTCATAGTGCATTTGACGTTTGACTATGACAATAATGTGCATCGCATATATATTTTTCTTTTCCTCTTCGCGTATCTATCATGCTGTCTGTTTTTTTTATCTCTACATTCCCGCTATAATTATTTCAACAGTTCTCAACTACGCATTACTATTTCCTATATGTGCTGCTGGAAATTATAAATATTATTGTGAGATTAAATCTGCGCCGAGGGATATTACGGAAGTGAGTGCTTCAAGAGATAAACCCAAAGCAATAGCTTTTCACCATACGTAAACAATATACTACGCAAGTGGTCTTCGAAACCTGGCTTCGAAATATTATGAACTTGTTGTAGTGTACGTATTATGACTTCGTCATTCCTAGGAAGTTTTCGATTCATCTACTTCCAAAAATCTGGTTACTTGATTTCAACCGATCTTTCTTCCAATTTCCTGTACTCAATCAATAAACTGACAATTACACTCATGCTTACAATTATGGAATATTTTAGAGACATTTTAGAAGTTGCCATTTTTACGTGAACGGTACACCTAGGATTAATATTTGCTCACTCTAGGTAAAGCAATTATAATCTAAGTATTTCAGGAATGCTGAGCATTTTGTAGCGTCCGACTCGACGCTAAAACCTGTGTTTATAAATGGCGGTATTCAGAGTTGTCGTTGAGTCACGTGGTGGTTACGCGTGTTGTAACATACAATTCTAATGTTAATTTCATGATAAGTGACATTAGATCAAAATTTTTCATTTTTTTGTGTTTTTTATATTACTTTACTTTCATATTTTTTCATGATTTTTTGTGGATAAAAAATAAATATGTAATTGTTATTGCGCTCAAATGTATTTTTGTTTTTACTTTAGTCATCTCATGAAATCCAACATTTGCTTCACATTCTACGTTTTTGTGAAGTAAACACTTGTCTTGAAAATTTTGGACGATATGACCAACATATTCCATAATTGTGAGCATGAGTTTATTTGGTTGTTCTTTAACTCGACGGGTACAATATTTTGATAACACGTGTATGGAAATACATTTCCTTCATTTCAGCACTTTCCTTGTTTAGGATCCCGTGAATTCCAGGAACCTGGTAATTTTACGTTAGGCGTTACCCGCCGACACCTTTTCGGTCTTGTCTTCACTATCTTCACTAGCACGTGATATCCGTAACGTCACAACTTCGGAATACAGCCTCAACTTCTCCATAATACGTTCACCACTAGCGCAAATTTGACCGATATTTAAAAACAAGTTTGGCGTGTTTGGTGGGATTTATCAGAACAAATCAAAAGTTCTTGAAAACACAAGTAATAGTGGATTAACAGAACAAGCATCGGAAAAGTTACGTACGTAACAGGAAATCCACGAAGGAACTAATATTTTAGCGATACATAGACAAAGCCATGTCGGAAATACTTTTGCTGACCATAAAGGCAGTGAATCTTTGTGTTTGCATCCCTCCAGCACCACAACAGAACATGTCTTTACACTGTAAAAAAACAGCAAAAAAAAACCAAAAAAAACAAGAAACGTATTTGTTTACATGGAAACCGAAAAAATAACTACCTTTATTTCACTCTAAATTTTACGGCACACCCAATTTATCGGTGAAAGACCAGTAGAAATTGAGGTGAGCAGTAAAAATTATATACGGGGAAATCCGTGGCAGCTGAGTTGCCAGGATTTTACCATAAAACACAATCATCGTTGAGGCTGAATTAGCATGTAGAACTGCAAATTTTCCAGAGTTTCCTTTTTATCAAAGACACTACTCGCATGGAGGATCACGTATCTGAGATGTTTTAATCTGAGCGTTTTTAATCTGCGCCTTTATCCAATTCTAAAGAAATCTTGACTCACTTTGTAAGCCGCCTTCAACCCTACTGTTTCCGTTTAAACTTAACTTGTTTTTGGTGTTCAAGATTATATTGAGTATTTGTCTAACATCTAAATTGTAATATTAACTGTTACAGATGGTATTCGAAAATATCAATCTAGTACAGATCAGAGTATAGACGAAAACAACAGAACATTTCGTTTTCTTACCAAATTTCTACACTATTCATATCATACTGGAACATAGCGGACGGTGATGGGAAAAGGTCTACTGATTAAACTGCCTATCCTACAGCTAACATTGAAAATGAACTATTTCCATATCATAATGCAAATGAACCCTAATGAAATATTTTTCAATTGTATCAATGGAATTTATGTGTACATGATTACTTTATTAGAGAAATATTTGTAATATAATACTGTTTTTATGATGTTATTATTATAGATTACACAACATTTTGATCTCTATATAACTTTAATCTATAATAATGATTTATTCAGTTAGTATCTAGTATTCTACAGGGATCGAAAGCCAGTTTTATTAAATTGTAAGGCCTTATATCATTGCATTTATTATGTACCATATTATATTTTGATTGTGATGGCAAGTACATGTACATGTAATACTGTGCGTCCCAGAAAAAAAACAGAATCCTAACACAAAGGGTGCAAAAGCAATGATACATATGATTGAATTAAAAAAAATGTTTAAAATAAAATTTGACTTTTGTCGTGGTTTTGTGCGAGGCAAATTGTCTTCCCTGACATCAGACATCGACGAGAAAGATAGCACGTGGTTTTGACGGTTTCGTGCAAGTGGCCCATTGGACATAGGGCAAGGCCATTTATCGTGATCAAGTGGTATTTTACATATCCCTAATGATGATTATTTAAATATTAATAAACCCATAAATAGGGTTTGTTCTCCTAATACCATGTGCGCGTTTTTGAGAAAATTAATTGATTATGACGGTTATTTATAATGTCGTGACCATGCACGTTTTAGCAGTGTACAACCTACCCGGGACTTTCACCGTGTGCAAAAATAAATTACGTGGCTGGAATGGTACTCTGTCATATCCTCGATCGCAAACTTGGGAGTGCTTGACAATCTATGCAGTCACAATGCTTTTGTGAAACCGAAGATGTTTGAAAACTGAATAGGAACTTTGGTTAGGCATTTGAGCGCAGCCATTCTATAAATGATGGAGAACTACGTGAATGGTTTTGTTAGGTTCATTCAAAAGAATACCTTCTCCAGTGCATTCCAATGTTCATTAACGTACAGCCACACGTATTCATAAATATTGATACCAGCTGTAAAGAGCAATCCAGCAAGTAATGTTCGTGTCTGTGAAATCGCTATTGACTGTGATTCCTTCTTCTACGAATGGGACTGAGGAATTTGACTCACTAATTACTCGACTATCTCATCAATGCGCAAGTAAAAATTGAAGAACAAAGGCTTTTCCTCATCAGCAACTTCATCTTAATCAATTTGTATAATGCTATTTTTCAATACCAATCTGGAGAATACGGATTTTTTTTTTCTAGAACGATATTTGGTCAATGCCCTACAGTCCATATGACGTGCACAGTGTCAAAACCAACAAGTTTAGGAAATGGTTTTTGACATTAAATTTTCAAGTCATGGTACTCATAGATGAATGCATCAATACGTTTGCTTAATGTATCATTTGAAAAGGCATATATCAATTTACCTAAAACGTGTTTTCTGGGGTTTTTTTTCATACGCCCCATTGCTTCTGCACAATAAGCCTTTGCTTTAGGATTGTTTTTTTTTCTTGGAACCACTGTATATTTAGCTTATGAATCATGAAAAAAGAAATTGCAGTTAGGGTTGTATGTAACCTGGCCCATTGTACTAAGACAAAATTCCGTCCATGCTGAAATAACACACGAGAATGTGGCATTCAACATGGCGGGAAACGTCATGGTGTCTTCAGTGTAACATTAAATGTTTCTTCCGTAGGATAATGAAATAAGATCAACGAAAATGGGTGAAAGGAAACTTATACATTCCAATGTGAAGAGAAAATCCGACCACAGGCAGGATAAGAACCTTTCTCGTTGCAGAGTCATAGTGCGTGCACTGATCCACATCACTAATTGTCGGGTGGTGACAGAAACACTGGTATATAACCGGGGTTTTATAACAGGACTCTATTCTGTGCTGCTAAGACAGTGGATTTATGATAAAATATGTAATTAGAGAATTCTGTTCTCGTAAGTCTTCTTTCCCTTTTATCATTTCAAAAATACTGAACACTTTTATAAACACGTTTCTTTAACTCTTCATAAAACGCTTGAATACGTTTCATAAACACGTTTAAGTGTTTATTGGTTCAGTTGTTAAAAATAATAAACGCGACAACAAACATTTTCGTGAAGATCTAAACACCAAAGTGTTAAGGTGTTCGTAAAAATGAGTTTGTTGACGGGTTTATGATTTTCAACTCCTAAACACGTAAACGTGTTTATGATTACACATTAAACGTGTTCAAGAGATTACGAAGTGTTCCAGAAATAAACATATGATATGATATAGGTCATACACAGACCTACAAAGTAAACGTGTTTATGATTTCCAGATAAACGTGATAAAGTGTTTTTATAGTGCAGAATTAATTTGCACTCTATTATCAAATTAAAGGGGGGGGGGGGGGGATGATAAATAAGATCAAATGCTTGATCTGTCTATTTTGTTAATGGACTCAGAAAAAGATTGACCGCAAGAACAGGATTCGAACTCTGAAACCTACTGATATCGCCGCAGCGGCTACGAACCACCTGCACGGCCATGCCACGGTTCACTTGGTTACAAATACCCGAGAATCATTCCTTGCGTCTGTGCTCATTAAAATTAATAAGTCCCCAGTAGGAACAATTTTATTTTAATCAATGAAGGAAAGGTTTGCAGAGAGAATTAAGATGCAAAATAAATTTGCTGTTCATCTGTTTTTATAGTGTTACAGAAAAGTGTTCATTATTTTTACAGTGTTCTCTCCCTCTTTTACCCCTCTTTGTGTTTGCTCGTTTGTCTTTCCGCATGGTTAATTATTCGTTTTTACGCATGCGCAAATTGGCTTGTTCTGCAGTGTATCAGCGACTTCCCATCGACCCTGACCGTTACATATTTCGACGAAATTTTAAAAAAAAAGGTAATTTTGAATGACGTTTTGCCACTATTTACACATCTTACTCATTACAGCCATCGACAAAATGTGATTTATAACAACAATTTTTCTTTTTATAATAACTACAAAATTTGCTCGACAGCAATAATATGTTTGAAAGATTGAATGTGACTTGAAACGTGGTTTTTTTTTTTTTTTTGCATTTCATTTAAACTCGAAAACCATGGAATGGCAAAAATTGAGTCAGTATTCAGAAAGCTCTCAGACAGATGGGCCTTTATTCCTTTTGTTTTTACCTATTTTGCTGTAGTTAACGTTTTCTTTGAATCCTGAAACTTGTGACTTTTTCTCTTCCAAAAATCCTTCACCGGAACCATGCATGAGGAAAAAAATGGCCCAGTCTTTGTAAGAGCTTTTCATTTTTCGACCGCCTCGTCGCCATATAAGGACGTAACAATAATGACCAAAAATAACTAAATGTCATAATACGTACTTTCGTCTACAAAATCTAAAATACCTAATTAAACAGGGATTCAAACACCTGTTTAAAGGAATAGATTCCTAGTAAAAGCCCAATCGACATTGTTTTCTTTCACATGAAAGAAATTGATCTTCAGGTTTCATAATAATTCATAATTATAACGGCGCCTTTGCTTTGTTCGTGCGCAAAACTGATTTCGCCGAAATACCAGAAATCATGCGCATTTCAAAATGAATGGAAATGTTGAAGTAAATTATGCCGGAAGGAAAAATATCTTCCGTAGTGTTTTAAGGAAATTTGAAATTTTGACTTAATAAGAATGATTAAAATACAGACATTTTATATAGCATATATCATAACAAATTTAATGGAATGCCTCCATATTCGAGCTGAGTAACAAAAACAAGAAAAAAGGTACGTTGTGACATAAAGAGATACTTTAGTACAACGGCGGCTCTGAAAATGATAATAAACTAAAACATATGATTCTTTAGAACGGACTTGAATTCGTCAACAGTGTTTATACTATGAATGTGCAAGAGGCTCTTTCCATAATACTGGAGCAGAGTGAGAAAATTACACATTTACTGATTTTTCCTTTTTAGTTTTTGAGATAGGATGGGCTGTATCTGGTAATGACAAAATTTCCACAAACCTGGATTAGCATCAGAAAAATATACATCTTTTGATTTTCACTGTATATTGTTTTTAGATAGGCAGTATGGTAATAACTGTTTAAATTGAATGAATAATTGAAATTGTTGAGGGTCAAATTTTCCTTTTTTATGTCTTTTTCTTTCCCAGAGAGCAAAGGTAATCCATGATTAGAACTGAAGTATTGCCAACTATTTTTATTATAAAGGTTTATAAGACTAAATGCAAGTTGTCCCCTTTCCAATGATACCTCACTTGCATCACTAGGTTTAAGCATGACCAAGTACATTGCTTTCAAAGAGAACATTGTCATGTCACACTTTTGTTTCTTCAAATTTTGGTCAATGAATGAAAGAAGTCAGACACCAATGAATGGGTTCTTGTTTTAAAGATGAGATGTTATCTCACATTTCCTGCAAGTTATGTCAAAACTTGGACAAAGTGTAACTTGACATTGTTTTCTTCAAGAGCAATGTACTCGGCAATGGATGACACCAATGATGCAAGTAAGGTATCATTGGAGACAGGAAAAGTTGCTTTGTGGTGATATTATACTTATGTATCTCTAGAATATTTTAGCTCCGAACATTGATTACCTTTTTACACTATATGTTGTGATATGCGCTTTATAAAAACAATCCATTATTATTATTCATACTTGGCAGCTAGACGAGGAAATTTGACTAACTATCGCCACCGTAATCTGATAATAGTCTTTAACGGTCACTGACGGTGGTATATAATTTTTGGAAAATAGGGAAATAACATTTTCCTTCACCTGTTTTCTTAATTTTTAGACAGACCTATATCATCTAGTAAAGGTGAATGACATGATTGGGAACACATGGAACAATGCTAGTCACCAGCTGGGGTGTACCTCTCAGCTGGAAGGATTTATTTTTAATTTGTTTACTTAACTCTTAACATAACAAATTAGCAGATTTGCACCAAAATACACAAAGTCTACAGAGGTCTAAATCCTCTCGCACGTTAAGAGTTAAGGAGAATCAAGCATGAACATACCATTATTTTATTTCTCTCGTGCCCCTATATAAATGGGTCCCATAAGAAGCTATACAACAGACTTGCCTGCCACACCTTAGGATATTGATAGTAGTTCTTTAAGAATAAGGTAACGTTTGACCACAAGATTTTCACAGCAGAATCATTGCATAATTTATTTGATTCCAGAATAGTTTCAGCCCAACTTAAGGAATACCGCCAATCATGTTATTTACCTTCAATGCCCTGAAAACTCACACGTTCCTAAATCCTTCCGTCATGGGGGAATTGATGAAAATTAGAAAACAAACAAGTCGGGGCACTGACTTTCTTATGTAAGTCTCATCATAATAAGCAAATGTGTACTAATTTTTTAATGAAACATTCATGTGTATGTACTTTGTTTAATTTGTGTATTAATGCTAGGAAAAATACCCAGCAAACATATGCATTCTTTGTTCAGGCGTGTATTTTGAAAACATACAATGCATTGAATGAAAAAAAAAATCACAGAAAACTCCAAAAGTGTGTATGTGCTTCTGCGTGTACGTGTGTGTCTGTCTGTGTGTGCGTGCGTGCGTGTGTGTGTGTGTGTGTGTGTGTGTGTGTGTGTGTGTGTGTGTGTGTGTGTGTGTGTGTGTGTAGTGTGTGTGTGTGTGTGTGTGTGTGTGTGTGTGTGTGTGTGTGTGTGTGTGTGTGTGTGTGTGTGTGTGTGTGTGTGTGTGTGTGTGTGTGTGTGTTCATTTGTTTGTCGCCTGACGACAATCATCCATTCCCTCACTCCCCGGGACTGATTTAGGCCACTGGCCACCAGTGTTGGGTGTCTCGAGACATGTCTCGGTCTCGAGACATGTCTCGAGACAGTGTTTTCGTGTCTCGTGTCTCGTCTCGGTCTCGGACACTAATTGCCTCGGTCTTGTCTCGGTCTCGAACGGAATTGTCTCGGTCTCGTAGGCCGAGACATTGACAAGACACTAAAAAACAGCTCAATTTTGATGAGTCACTCTCAGATTCTCACTGCTAGAGTCTACCTGACATACAGCATAAAATGCACTAAACACAGGATTGAAGAACAAAGAGTAGAGATTAAGAGTCGGATACCTTCAATTAATTCTGTACATTTGTCTCTTTTAGTGCTGTCATTACAAGGTGTACACCATGCGCGTGTATATGGACTGTCAATCTCAGAATACTCTAAACAAGTATTCGAGTCTCAAAAGATACCCTTTTAAAGTAAACATTCTGTTGAATACCCTAAACAAGTATTCAAGTCTGAAAAGATACACTTTGAAATACCCTTTTTCATGATTTTGATACCCTTTTCACTGTACGCACACGCATCGTCCGGCCGTAAAAAAACAACAACCCGTTTTACGCGTTTTTTTCACACGCGCATGGTGTACACCTTGTAGTATTGATAGTGCCCCCCCCCCCAGGTTTTTTTTATTCATGAGTTCTATAACAAAGAAGAAAAAGGAAATACAAAAATATAAGGTCATCTCCGCCACAAAATGAATTTTGGAAACTGTGCAAAACATCTTGAGTGTGTGTGTGTGTGTGTGTGCGTGTGTGTGTGTGTGTGTGTGTGTGTGTGTGTGTGTGTGTGTGTGTGTGTGTGTGTGTGTGTGTGTGTGTGTGTGTGTGTGTGTGTGT
>JZLH01S0629519.1:4013-14972 GCA_001188425.1 Eucidaris tribuloides | reverse complement strand
ATTTTTTGGCTAGATACTATGTACACCTGCCTACGAACGAGCCATAATGTTTTCAATGCAAATGTTCTTGTGACAATAGTAATGAGTATTATGAGTTCAGGTGTGTTGTCATAAAAGAATGTGTAAAAATGTGGCATGCTATGTGTAGGCAGGCATACAACAGTAATAGCAAAGGAGAAGAAGCACCCGTAACGCCTGTCTATTGTTTAGCTCAAGGAATCTAGGATTATTGATGTCACATTGAGAATATGGACTAAAG
Organism: Eucidaris tribuloides; assembly: GCA_001188425.1. Lineage (NCBI taxonomy): Eukaryota > Metazoa > Echinodermata > Echinoidea > Cidaroida > Cidaridae > Eucidaris > Eucidaris tribuloides. The sequence continues at coordinate 14,713 of JZLH01S0629519.1, read as the reverse complement.
ATGATCGGGCAATTTTTTTTTAGGATAAGAGCGCTTAGAGATTGTAGGTTTTTTTCCGCTGTAAATTGTTTACATAAAATATATGAAGCCATATAATAAACATTAGTGCATTTGGTGATTTACATACCAAAACAGGCTATCCAACAGAAACAGAAGACCTTACATCCCAAAAACCAACAATGTTCCCATTGATTAAAAACATATCTGAGTTTATACATAAATCCATTCACGCTTTGTGTGTCATCTGCAATAGGTCCAAACGAGTCAGCCTTGAAAAAAAAAATCAAACCAATTTAGTAAGTGGGCCTTTAACAATGACATTTATTGACGACCATGGTCCCACTTTTCCCATAGGTCTTTGTCCCCGACTACTTTGTCTCCACCCGGAATGCGTATAACAGCAAGATAATTCCAAAGCCAAGTCCGAATGATAGGTTCTCCTGTCATGGCTCTGTGGTCCCATCATTTGTCTACCTGTGTTTAAAAAGCAAGACCCGTTCACCCTGACGATCAAGTTGGCTCTTAATAAAGCACGAACAATAAGAGAAAACATATCAAATGAAAGTTCTGGCGAAACACCACCAAAGAATAACACGAGATTATGGAATTTTAAGTTTAAAATTTATGACGTCACATGCGACAACTCCACTATGTTATATGATATAAAATTCATAAATGTTGTTTTCTCAGAAATTGAAAATGATTTACAGCTGTGCATTAATATGTTAGTCGAATTATTATTTCAATACGTGCTTCTATGAAAAAAAAAACCCATTCAAATATCATGAACTATTAAAAATGGCAATTTATGGAATTATATTACATACCTAAATGCCGCGGGACTACTGCCTCGCGATGTGACGTCATAAATTTAGAACTTTTGAAACCTCATAACTCTGTTATTCGTGTGCTGGCCGAATTCTTCGCCAAACTTTCATTAATTTCTTTCTCTGCATTTCTGCTTTATTAAAACCAACTTGATGACAGGGTGAACCTTGCCTTAAAGACACTATATAACACTGTGGAAGACCGTTTAAAAAATTTCAAACTTGCTATCTGAAATATTCTAAAAGTGCTTGAATGGACAAATAAAACACCCTAGAACACAAAAGTTTGGACATTATGCTGTCACTAGTACATATGTGCAATACAAATGGCAATTAATTCACTCTCGGCACAGGAAATTCTGCCAACACAGCCAGTATATGGAAAAACGGATGGAATGGTCTCTCACTGATTTTCACTCTTATTAAAGGCACTTAAATGATCGTCTAATCCTGCAATTTTTTCAGTGGGTTCATTTTAGACCGTATCAGAGACACGGTAGCATCTTTGGATAAGTAAGCTCAGTTTTTTAAACTGGAAAACTTTTATACAGTGCCTTTAATATTAAAGGAAAGATGAAAAGCCGCACCATAAACAGGAACAACTTTTAAAAAAATCATTGACATTCAGCAGCATGCCAATATTCCAATCCTATATCTTTAACATTGTGACAGTACAGCAGAATAAAATGCATGCCAACAAACAGTCAACATAAACACTTAAACACTGCAGACAGCACTGCGTTAAAGTTAAAATGATATTATGTTTTCCCTTGACTGAACAGAGTGTTTTGATGCACTTTTAGATTTAATCTGCTGCCTTCGACGACGATCGACCACAAATATCTTTTATCCACGTCTTACAGCAGATAGTTAAGATCTAGCAGCTCTCTCATGTTCGAGTCATTATCTCACAGGATGGCTCTCCAGAGTCAATCATTGCTGGGTGAACTATTCTAACCCACAAAATCTTGATTTTGGATTACCTCAGGAACAGATCGGTGCGCTAGGCCCCACGGGTATTCTATCCACACTCTCCCAGTGTATATTATTCAAACATAATTGACATAAACTACCATCTATGCAGATATAACCCCAACTGTTATATATTCATCGATCCCAATCCCTTGAATTTGTTGTTGCATTGTTAGGCTTCCCAGAACTGCATTGAGATATTAGAATGGAATATAGCATGGTTAACAAATTGAAGTGAAACGACTCAAGACAGAATTATCCCCCTAAATATGCAATGTAGCTTCTCTGCAACATACCCAAACAAAACAAGTATGACAACATCGTCACGTGTGTGACCAATTAATTTGCTCGTTATTAATTAAGAATGACAATTTATGGTACTCACATTTGTGGTAAAGTAAGACACAACCAAACTAGCTTTTGACACAAAAAAGAAATATTATCAAGACAGTAGTTTTCTGCTGGGAAAAACTTATCATGTTTTCCTGTCACGTGTGTGACATTTAAAGTTGATTAATTTGTTTTGTTAATTACTCATTAATGAATGAATAAAAACTTTTCTTTTTAGGTGGTATTAGTTTGAATGGGTGTGGACAAACATATGACCACATCAATCTTCAGAAAGAAAGTTGTTACACTCACCTTTTCACCAATCTATTTAAAGAGAACACACAGTACTGGTTGATGATGAAAAATCTTTCATCAAAATTTCACATTTCCACATTTTCCAGCTGAGAGTAAATTACATTTGCATTATAATGTGGGACTAATTCACTTCATATGCAATAAAAAGTTGAGGAATTAGCAGTTTGAGTACCCGTCGGAGTAAGCTCCGTTGCTGCAGTGTGTATGGCAACAATTAACATAGTCCCACATATAGATTTCTGTGTTAGTACTTTGTCAGCAGTGGGGATTTGTGTAACAGATATGTCCAAAACGAAGGGTTCTGTTGTTTTCAACTACTCTCGCCTGTACTATAGTGAGATTTTTAGAATACCATCTGTTCACAGAAGGTTTGAAAGCAGTTGAAATAAAAATGTTGTTGTTCTGCAAATAATCAACCAGTACTGTGTATTCTCTTTAAAGGCAAGGTTCACCCTGACATCAAGTTGGTCTTAATAAAAGCAGAACAATGAGAGAAACATATCAATGAAAGTTTGGCGAAAATCCACCAAAGAATAACAGAGTTATGAAATTTTAAAGTTTTAAATTTATGACGTCACATGCGAGCAACTCCCCATATGTTATATGATATAAATTCCATAAAAGTGTTGTTTTCTCAGAAATTTGAAAATGATTTTACCTGTGCATTCAATATGTTATCAGAATTATTATTTCATACGTGCTTCTATGAAAAAAAGCCCATTCAAATATCATGAACTATTAAAAATGGCAATTTATGGAATTTATATTACATGACATAATGGGGACCTGCTCGCATGTGACGTCATAAATTTAGAACTTTGAAACCTCATAACTCTGTTATTCTTTGGCGAATTTTCGCCAAACTTTCATTAATTTCTTTCTCTCATTGTTCTGCTTTTATTAAAACCAACTTGATGACAGGGTGAACCTTGCCTTTAAAGACACTATATAACACTGTGGAAGACCCGTTTAAAAAATTTTCAAACTTTGCTATCTGAAATATCTAACAGTGTTTGAATGGACAAATAAACACCCTAGAACACAAAAGTTTGGACAGTTATGCTGTCACTAGTACATATGTGCATATACAAATTGGCCCATTAATTTCATCTCGGCCGACAGGAAATTCTGCAACACAGCAGTCTATGGGGAAACGCTGGAATGGTCTCTCACTGATTTTCACTTTTTTAAAGCACTTAATGATCGTCTTAATCTGCAATTTTTTCAGGGCTTCATTTTTAGACCGTATCAGAGACACTGGTAGCATTGGGAATAATGTAGCTCAGATTTTTTAAACTGGAAACATTGTTATACAGTGCCTTTAATATTAAAGGAAGATGAAAGCCGGCAAGTAACAGGAACAACTTTTAAAAAATCATTGACATTCAAAGCAGCATGCAATATTCCGAATCCTTATTTTAACATTGTGGTACAGTACAGCCAGGAATAAGATGTCATGCAACAAACAGTCACATAAAACACTTAAAACTGCGAGACAGCACTGGTTAAAGTTAAAAATGATATTATGTTTTCCCTTGACTGTAACAGAGTTGTTTTGATTGCACTTTTAGATTTATCTGCTGCCTTCGACACGATCGACCACAATATTCTTTTATCACGTCTTTACAGCAGGATAGGTGTAAGATCTACAGCTCTGTCATGGTTCGAGTCATATCTCACAGGATGGTCTTCCAGAGTCAACATTGCTGGTGAACTATCTGAACCCACAAATCTTGATTTTGGATTACCTCAGGGATCGGTGGTAGGCCCCATCGGGTATTCTATCCACACTCTCCCAGTTGGTGATATTATCAAACATCATTGCATTAACTACCATCTTTATGCAGATGATACCCAACTGTATATTTCATTCGATCCCAAAATCCCTGGAGATTTAGTTGTTGCATTGTTTAGGCTTCAGAACTGCATTGAGGATATTAGAAATTGGATGATGGTTAACAAATTGAAGTTGAACGACTCAAAGACAGAATTTCTTTTTGTTTGCAGCCTCTTCCCCATTAGTCTTTCGCAATCTGCCAGATATGAAGTTTAAAAGTTTGGTGATACATTCATAAGCCCTTTCTGCTACTGTTTAAAAATCTTTGGTGTCATTTAACTGCGTTGTGATTAGTTATTCTTACAAGGAATGGTATCATTAATCTAAACTGAGATACAAGAAAGACCTTAAGTTTTCTTGCTTATTTGAAAAAAAAAAACAATGTAAATGGTAGTGTTTGGGGTATGAATGAGCTGAAGGATTGAGCATACGATCAAGTCATGTTTAGCGGTGTTAATTGGATAAGGTGACTAGGTAGGTACTAAAGGTACCAATACAACAGGATACCAGGAATTCTTGAAAGGAGTTTATCTTAAAAACTATTTTTAGATGAGAGAGATTGAGAGGAGAAAGAGGGGAGGAGAGAGAAGTTCCATAATCAAGTCTTTCTAAGCCAGGATTTTATGCTAACAAAAAATGATTGCCCTAGAGAAAAAGTTCGGTCGAATATTAAGGCAGGTGGTTTTTTGTAAGAAAGACTAATACAGTTCGACGATCACGTTTAATGTGCTAATTGAGGTTATTTGTCATATGAATTTGATGAATTGTACATGTATACTATTACTAATGTTCGATTTTTTTTTATTTTAATTCATAATAAATATATATTTACACTTTTACAGATCTTATTACTGATATGTACACTTATATATAACACGTACGGTATACACTGTTATTTACAAATATTTTCCTCGCACACTATAAACAGAGGAAAAATGTACGTACACATGTTTTTCATTTCATTCGGTTAGAAAATGTAAACGCAGTTTTTTGTACATTAAACCAGTAATAATCAATCACTAGATATCTATCCATATAGAATTCGTATTAGAATGTGTGTGATGTGTGCTTCTGACTTGTTATAATTTTCCTTTAGTAGTTGTTGTGGGTCCTCATCGGATTCCGCTAGCTTTTCTATATCGATCTCGCGGAATTGTCAAGGACGCGACAATTCCAATTGGTTTCGTGTGCACAGTTTAACTGATCTTTTCATTATCTCTGCTATTTAAATGCACGGGGTGTCGATCATTTCGGATGGGGGGGAGCTTAAGTTGAAAAAAATCTCAAATTTTTTCGCGCGAGCCTCGAGCCGCCAAATTCTAGGTATAGGGTTATGCGCGCGTAAGAGCGCCGAAAATTGGAATTGTGTAATGTTGATAATATTCTTTGCTTGGTTTCAATGGTTTTTTTGTAGTGCATTCCAATGCTTTTTAAAACCTTATTCTTACATTACATATTTATGAATTTTTTCAGTTGTTCAAATTATCGCGAGGGGACCAAATCGATTATGTTTTGCCTCCCCCCCCCCATTTTCAACCGGTTGGCGACTGGCCCCTTGCCACCAGGATCGACGCCCCTGTTTAAACTGCGAACCGATAACCTTTATTGTTTCAGAAGCGTGCATAATTATACCGAGGCTTTAGCACAAGCTAATTTATATGTTTGATGAAATTAAAGCCCATCTGAGCTATTGTGATCCCCATGCTATACTGGTGTCCTTGATAGGGTTCTCACTTGAGGCTGCAAAAATTAGTTCAAAGCCGATCATAAGTGCTTTTAACACTTTGGGTGGGTGGGCTAAAAATCCAGGTGTGTTAACAGGGATCTGGATATGTTTTCGGAACTATGGTATAAACCTTCCAATTGTACGATTTTCTGTTAAAATTCTCAAAATGCCTATCAGACAATACACTTTTAAACTCATTCTATTTGGTTCATTGTGTATTCATTTTACGATAAATGTTTGCCGTAGGACTTCCAGTAGACATCTTGTCATTCGGATTAAAAGATATGGATCCGATTGTTACTTCTCGGCCGAACAGGTTCGCGTAGTACTGAGTGAGTCAACCGTGGGCGAAACAGGTTCGCGATAGCCACTCAAAGTGTTGAAAATGTCCAAGATCAGTGAGCGACAGTCCAACTTTTCCCCCATCATGGACTGCACTGTAATCCAGAATTTTCTGTCGTGACTGACCAACAATTTATGTGTCGATTTTATCATGCACGCAGTCTCCTAAATGGCCACCCTCGCTACTGATACAAGTATAGCTTGCTTCCTTCTACTAATAATGGTAATGTATGCGCGAGTGAGCGAAGCGAACGAGCGCTCATACATTATAGATTTTCAAGTCATAGAAGTTGAATTTCTACAACTAACAAGCCTTCTGATGTCTGATATTTTGATACACCCTCGCAGTACTATAATTTAATAGGAACACAAGTGGCCTTATAATTCATTGCTTACAGTTTTGTTATTCAAATTTTTGGTAATGAACATTTGGTGGCTTTTGGTTATTGGCTGGCGAACGAGGAACGGGCGAAGGGCAAAAATATTTTAATCACTTCACATGGTGGGAGTAGTGTGCACCGGTATCAAATAAGCGTTCTATTCTCTTTCCAAGATGTTTTCCTAAATGTACAGCGTGAGAAATGTTTAATCTTTTAAACTGTTTATGTTATTAGGCTGTTCACATTTTGTCGGTTACATCTTTATGCCTTGGGTCGGTTGATTGGAACGTTTTCGATGTAGGCCATATATACATTTGAATCAGTTGACTGTACCGAAGCTGTCATCAATTCATAGTACTCATACAAAACGGTTTGCCTGGTACCGAAAACACTCCTGACATAATAGAAAACTCACTATGCGAGCGAGCGTGAGCGAGCGAGCCTTTTGAAAAAAAAGATTTTTACATTTTAAAAATGCAAATTCTTTCAATATTTCTGTTGTTTTTTGAGATATTATCGTCGGTACATTTTTTTTTTTCGGTCGCGTGTTACCGAACGGAGTCCTTCGTGTACGAACGAAATTACCGATAAAGGCATTATGGGGGGGCAATGCCCCTCTGCCCCCCCCCCTCTGGCTATGCTAATGCGCTGTCATCATAGAGAATCTCACAACGAACAACGAATTGAATTCACAGTTGTGAATATTAATAACCACTTGCACCTTTTAACCATTTCTTTCCCTAATTTTTCTATATATGCACTAAACGCAAATTTAAGCTTAGTATCTGGCCTGGCTAATAATAATGTGCTGATTTCTATTCATTTTGAAGATCATTCAATACTTCCAAACATTTTAACCATTTCCTTTCCTTCTCGCTTTCTTATTTCTCGTTCACTGAATGCAGATTAAGCTTGTTATCTATGCTGCCGTAATAATTTTTTTGATAGATTCTGATCATTGTGTAGATATATTATCTCCAGAACATTTTAATTATTTTACTTTCTTTCTTCTTATATTTCTACATTCACTGAATGCACAAATAAAGCTTAATATCTGGCTGGTATAATACATTTGATATCCTTGATCATTTTGAAGATTGATCATTCAGTTATTACCAAACTTCACAGCTCTGACTTCCCCCCCCCCCCCCGCTCATTCACCCACTCGATGCCGGCACGATTTCTATATTTCCATGTAGCGCGCTAAATGTAACTGATAGTCAACAGTGTCTTGTTAATGTTTCATTCTTTGTAAAATAGGCGGACTATGTGCATGTAGATTTAAATAAATTCTAACTGGTTGATTTATTCCTCGAGAATCGTTTCATCATTTCAAAGGACAGAAGAACCAGGAAAAAATATTAGTTAACATAAACTATCGGAAATGTATTGATCGATTGATGAGCAAAACTGGTTTGGTTTCGGATATCGTTATTTAAGTTGTATGTTTGCGGGATATTCTTTCACTTCCCAGGATATAATAGAATTCGATCCAATAGCATTGGGGCCATTCTTTGTCACTGTGTGTGACCAAAATACTACAAATTGCCAGAATGTATCTCATGTAATTCAAAGGCCTTGAGGTACATTGTTTTGAAATGTAAATTATATCTTTATATATGTCATAGTGATCAAGTAAATATGTAATGTTAATGTTAATCATACTGATTTAGGGTCAGAGGCTCAAATAAGTTTTATGTCAGTGTGTGACTTCACACGGAAGATGATTTTTATAACTTAGATTTAACTTGCAAACTCTGTGGAATTAGTCAAACCTCTACATGTTTGTATTCTGGCAGACTTTTCGATTATACATGTAGTGGAGTTAGGAAATACATATTATTATTTATCTTCACAAGCTATTTTTTAATGTATTTTTTTATGTGATGAAGGTCGTCACGCTGTTGTGAAACATTTGGCCGGTTGTCACGTGTGTGACATGTATATGTATAGCATACATGTACATCATGATAATTGGCCAAAAATTCCGGGAAAACCACTCGAGTATAGGCCTGAATTTATCACTTATGCTCCTTATATTTTCCACAAATGATTAGATTTCTGATTTATGGGCTGCTTCATACTTTTTTCCAAAATAATTTTTTTTTGACATTTCTATAATTTCGAACCAATAGATAAATGCAACACCTGTACAATCTACATTTTAAATGTATTGAAATTTATGGATTATTTTCTCTTCAAAAATACCACCTGTTCATCATGAATTACATTTTCAATACAAAAATGCAATATGCATTACATTAGTTGTTGCAAATGTCTTGGCAAGCCTCCTGCAGCTGTAGTTGCTAAGAGCAAACTTTTGTGCGAACAGAATGGACATGCCATAAAATGTTGCATTTTATAATGAAACTGTTTCAAAATGGCTACACATGCACGTAGGCTGGCTCTCCAACATGTACATGTACATTAACTGTCTTTTTAATTGATAAGAACTAACTGTCTTCAGTCAACGTGCATTTGAATAAATACAAGAGTTCTTATATTTAAGGCAAAGATAAGTATCTCCGGAAAAGGTAAAAATGTCAGAGAGGTAAGTTGTTACTATGGAGGTTTAAAAAAGTATCATGCCGTCTAGAACTGAGACTAAATATGATGTAGCTTCTCTGAAACATACCCAAACAAAACAAGTATGGACAACATCGTACGGTGCTGTGACCAATTAATTTGCTCGTTATTATTAAGGAATGACAATTTATCGGTACTCACATTTGATGGTCAAAGTCAACGAACAACAAAAACTAGCTTTGACACAAAAAGAAATCTTATCAAGGACAGTAGTTTTCTGCTGGGAAAAACTTATCATGTTTTCCTGTCACGTGTGTGACATTTAAAGTTGATAATTTATGTTTGTTAATTACTCATTAATGAATGAATAAAAACTTTTCTTTTAGAGTGGTATTAGTTTGAATGGGTGTGGACAACATACTGACCACATCAATCTTACAGAAAGAAGTTTTACATCACCTTTTTCACAATCTATTTAACGAGAACACCAGTATGCGTTGATGATGGAAAAATCTTTCCTCAAATTTCAACATTTCACGTTTTCAGCTGAGAGTAAATTACCGATTTGCATTTATCAATGTTGGACTATTCACTTCATACTGCCAATATAAAGTTGAGTTAGCAGTTTGAGAATTACCCGTCGGAAGGTAAGCTTCCGTTGCTGCAGTGTGTATGGCAACAATTAACATAGTCACCACATATAGATTTCTGTGTTAGTTATCTTTGTCTAGCAGTGCGGTGATTTGTGTAACAGATATTTCCAAACGAAGGGTTGCTGTTGTTTTCCTACTCTCGCTGTTTACTATTAGTAGGATTTTTAGAATTACCATCTGTTCACAGAGAGATGAAATGCCGTGAAATAAAAGTTAGATTGTTTCATTGCAATAATAACCTATGATACTGTGTATTCTGCTTTAAAGGCAGGTTCACCCTGACAATCAAGTTGGTCTTAATAAAAGCAGAACAATGATGAGAGACAATCAATGAAGAGTTTGGCGAAGAATCAAACCAAAGAATACAGAGTTATTTGAAAATATTATTAATTGTTTTAAATTATTCATGGACTGTTCACACACATGCGGAGACAAACAACTCCCATATTGTATATAAATGATTAATTCCAATAAAAAAGTGTTGTATTGTTCTCAAGAATTATATGAATATGATAGTTTTATCCTGATGCATTCAATTATGTTATCAGTATATTATTCATACTGTGTTCAATAATGAAAAAAGCCCATTCAAAATATCATGAACAGACTATTTAAAAAAGGGCAAATATCTATGATTTATATACATGATCATAATGGGAGCCTGTCGGTCATGTGACGTCATAAATTTAGACTTTTGAAAGCATCATAAGCTCTGTATCTTCGGTCGGATTTTCGCCAAACTTTCGATTATATCTTTGTTATCTACTCATTGGTTCTCGCTATTTATGTCAA
>JZLH01S0629515.1:6863-22187 GCA_001188425.1 Eucidaris tribuloides | reverse complement strand
TGAAGTGATTTTAGTCCCACATTATAATGCAAATGTAATTTACTCTCAGCTGGAAAATATGGAAATGTGAAATTTTGATGAAAGATTTTCCATCATCAACCAGTACTGTGTATTTTCTTTAACTGAACTCCTGAGAAGTTTGCTGTTGAGTAACTGTGAGGAAGCCATGTTGATTCGTCGGCTCGTCGCTGTTCTTTGTGTCATGCGAGGGTAGCCATATATCACCTAGATGCATTAGTGGTCCACAATAGAATAATGCAAACTGTGACCCAGTTGATAAAACATGGGTACGAACTACGAAGTTTGCACACAGTTGGGCTTCATTGTGAGATAACATTTTGCATTTTGCACACCGTGACCGTGACACAGCAATGAAGCATATTGATGAATTTATCCTATTCATGAATGTGAACATGTATTTAAGAAGTACTTCTTATACTCCTTATCTGTTTTGTATTTGCATGCATGTTGAAAGTGGACCTTTCGGCAGGGGAAAAAATACATGGGGGCACGGGGCGATTTCGCCCCCGAAATGTGCAAAAGAGCCCCCGTAAATTGCCATAGAGTTCAATATAAAAGAATATCTGGAAAGCACTGAAACAGGAAAAGTAGCCCCTGAAGAGAAAACTTTATTTTTTCCCTGCCTTTAGGAATGGCTCTTGGAAAGAGCAAGGATATCTGCTTAAAGTGCAAATCAGTTGCAGGTCTTGTTTGTAAATATGTACAGTTAAATTGGCACTATAGTTGATGAAAGGTAGGTGAAGAGGGACATGGCCTTGTCCCCTACCACTGAAAGTAGAAATACTTAACTCCACCCACAAATGTGATAGAGTACCGGACACCTTTAGTAGTACAGTTAGTCTGGATAAGAACTTATCCTATACACTAGAGAGATTACTATCAAATCTGAACATGGAATATTTCGCGGTGTGGAAATTTTTGCACATTTCGCGCTTGCCGATGCTGGTACGAAAATAAAAACATGCAAATCACCGAATATACTTTTTGGTGCTATTCTTGTTACATGTAGTTGTTTGGACTTGGTTTGGATAGTTTGCATATGAGTGGCTAGCTATTGAGGTGGCGTTGTGCCTTATAAACGTGGTTGCTTGCCGTACTTCAGCTGTCCGCAAAATTAAAAACATGCGAAACTTTACCAAACTCTACCAGCGTGAAAAATTAATCACGCAAAAATATCCACTCTTACAGTAACTGCTTTTAACTGTTAGTGTGGCAACAAAGACAGAGAATGGGCAGAGTGAAGGTAGAAAAAGTTGTAGATTGAGTGCACTAGTACTCTAGGGGTAGATAAGTTACATGATCTGGAACCAAGACTGGGGTACAGTAGACTCTCATTTTAAAGACAGGGGATCTCTTTTGCATGCCTAAAAATTAACATTGTGTAAATACAATGGCATTTAGAAGAAAATGCCATCTCAGAACCTTTAGCAAAAAATAGGAGCTAGAAACTCGGTTTTAGTGGAACTATAGTGATTTGAATTTGTTTCTTGCGAAAAAAAAATTCCTGCCATAGAACAGACACTACACAGCTATTGTTTTTCTTTTGCATTCTTCAAATTCTACGGCAAGTCATCTGACCCCCAGATTCACACGACAATCGCCCCTTCATACAATGAGCCTATAACCGGGCAAATGGTTACTTCTTTTCCCTGGTCTGTGGGAGATGTTCTCCAATGAGATCCACTGCCTTTAAACTCCATGGGACCAGGAAAATTTCCTCATAATTTAGAGGTTGCAGAATCAAAATGCAAAGAAAATTTCAATTTTGGGACAGTAAATAACTGTCTTTGTTATACAGTACTAGTAATGACATTTTGTTACATCATTGTTCTTTATAATGAGAGTCTACCATGTGTATGTACTCTATACGCCATATATTTTCACGATTTTGCTTCAAGACGGGGAATTCGTGAGAGTATATATTCGCGATTTTATTGTATTTGCATACGCCTTGTACAGAAATATCGGGACATGAAAATTTTTGCGTTCAGTAAGTCGCGAAATTTGCGAAAATAAAACCACCGCGAAATATTCAGCTTATACAGTATTTTGTATATAGAATACATTTTTGCATTATGGAGACTACAATTGAATGTTGGTTGTGTGATCTTACATCTCCCGGTCAATTGAGATCCAGTTCTTGGTTTGGAGTTTAGGACACAAAACACATTCTATCAAGTCTTCTAATTTCATTTGTTATAAAAGTAAACTATTGTTCTGAGAGATGAATGCAATGTGTTTTCAATCAAATGCTATTTGTGTAATGGCTTCCAGCGTTGATGCATGCTTCGAGCCTATATGGTGTGTTAATCAGAGTACAAGTTAGGAACTCATATTTAGTGGGATAAATCAACTGGTCTTTTTAAAATATATTCTTTATTTACAGTGAAATTGGCCAGTCATTCAGAAATGTGTTCCTTTCCAGTGTAGACGACCTGATTATGTGCTTGGTGATTGTCACAGGATATTTGAAAATAAATTTAATTTTACAAGATTCCATGTTCATTGCTGGTAAATTTTCTTGTTGCTGCTATAAATATACATGTGTAATCAACAATCTATAATGAAATTTGCATTTAAATTGAAGGTGACATAAAGAAGAGCAGTATGCGCACATGTATGGTATAATATCATAACTATGGAGACGTACGTAGTGCATGGTGTAAATTTCCATCATGTAGTATGAACATGGAGGTAGAGAAATCAAAGGATGTATATTATTTTTCCTGTGTTACAGTCATAACTATGAGTCACAGGGGATTATTGATTGGCAATTTTGAACCATATATAAATTATGACTCGCTACATTGAAACATACACAAATGTATAGCGTGACAGAGACAGAGTAACACAATACAGTGGACTCATTATAACAAATTGCTTTGGACTAAAAAAATTACTTTGTTATATCAAAATTTTGTTAAAGATTGATTCCAAGATTTGCAAGTACATCAATTCCTTCATTATCAATCACAAACGGTTGTTTAGTACTTACAAATAATGGTGTGTTGAAAGTTTGAGATCCATACGTCACAAATTTGTTGTTTTATGAGAAAAACTAATAACGATATGCTACCAGAATATTGTTCTTTCCGTGAGTTTAAATTTTGCTCAAATTGCGGATCACGGTTCGCATTACCAGCAGAGCACACCTATTGGTTAAAGTAATAGGCTAACATTGTGGAGCTTCAAATTAAAAAATTGCCAAACTTTGGTATCAGAGCTACCTCGTGTTTGAATGGACAAGTAAACACCCAAGAATACAAACGTTTGGAAATTTATGCTGGCACTGGCAAGATATGAATGAATAAACAATTAGTACTCGGGGTGAGTAAAAAATAGCCTAGATCCACACACAGTAAAAAATGGCAGGTGAATCCGGTCAACTTAACGATTTTCACTTTTTTAAAGCACTAAATAATCATTTTGAAATACAATTTTCTCAGGGCTTTATTTTTAGACCTTATCAAACACACTTGGAGCAAGGAGGATTATGGCTAAACTCCACGCGACCTTCAGCTTACGGCTGATCGGACAATTTTGGAACTAACGGAACGGTCCGTGCACGTTAAAGGTATTGGCTAACATTTTCCACAGTTAAAAAATCTGAGCTACATGATTCCCCATGCTACCATTGTCTTTGATAAGGTCTAAAAATGACGCCCTGAAAAAATTGTATTTCAAAATGATTATTTAGTGCTTTAAAAAAGTGAAAATCGTAAGTTGATCGGATTCACCTGCCCATTTTCTCCCATAGACTTACTGTGTGTACACCTAGGCTATTTAAACTCGCCCCAAGTTTTAATTGTTTATTCATGCATAACTTGCCATTGGCAGTGTAACTTTACAAACTTTTTGTATTCTAGGGTGTTTATTTGTCCATATGAACACTACTATGTAGTTTATATATCAAAATTTGACAATTTTTTAAATTGAATGTTAGCCTATCACTTTAAAGTCACTGGGTAAATTTTGAAGTTTAAAATGTCCAGATTTTCACCAAAACTATGTATTTTACCCAAAAATTCTATAATAGGTGTTTATTTATACTCATCTTTACATTGTGAACGATTTGAGATGATTTCATTCATTTTGCCGTTTACTGGCATGCAAATCCCTTACTCTGTCTTTAAATCGGGGTTGGGTTAGGCAAACCTCGTTATAACGAGGAAGTCGGGACCCACACATTTTCCTTGCTACAAAAGTACAGGATAAAACCAAAGCTCTGGAGGCTTTGTGCATGTTTTGTACAAAATGACAAAATACTTTATCAAAATATCACAAGAAGTGCTGAAATTACCACACAATCACTGTCAACTACAGTTTATTTATTAGTTTTTTCTGACTTCAAAAGCCCCAGATCGTTAGGAATGTACCAGTATTAGATCCTTCACTGTACTGCTTTCAATTCATGCCAAATTTTCCTCTCTTTGATTATTTTTGCTTCTCGACATATTGTTATTGAATGCTCGCTGAAGGCACAAGTATGACTTGTCACTTTAAATGCCTTATAAAGTTGTAAAATGTAAAGACATGAAAAGCGGAAAAGTAGGTAATAAGCATGGAAGATGTACATGTTCCTTCAAATTTGTTTAAATTTATGTTGCCTGCTAACTTAGATATTTTAACTATCTGAAGTCAAACTGCAATGCTCCATAAGTGCTAAATTTACTTCTCAAATTTTGTGGCTTCAGAGTTAGTGACTTTATAGGTATTGTCGTAACAGGTCACAAATAAATGTACATGTATCAAAATTAAATTTGAAAAATATGTGTCAAATGAAATATGTCATGTCCAGGACATTTTTGTATGTAGACATCCGTAATGTAGTATAAATGAATGATTTAGAAAACTGTTCATAATAAATTGTGATACATCATAGCGTATATACAAAATCTGTGTTATCTCTGCAAGTGTAAGATAGTTTTTTACATCATATGTGTATAATCTGTACATTGTAGATTGCTGTATTAATGTATATATGTACATGTATTTGAATTTGTGTAGATGTACATAATGAAATCATGATTGATGCGTGAAATAAACTTGTGAAAGTACAGGAATGAAAACTCTTTGAAAATCTGTTCAAGTTCTGGTCAGTATTTTATTACAAACCAAATACATGATGTACACTCACACATACATGTACACATGCTAATGGTAATACATGAACCATACGGTAATTCCATATGGCACATCCATTTAGGGAAATTCCTGAATACTGTTCCTCTAATTACCATGCCTTGCGCCCAAATATGGGCAAGACTTGATAACTCAGAGACACTTTATACATGTATTCAGCAATCAGACTTATAACAGCAAGTCCAGATGAGTTTTAAAATATATTTTCAAAATTACTGGTTTTATGAAATAATGCAAAATTTTCCAAATCCTCAATAAAGAGTTGTGACGTCATCACTTTGCCAATTTGCCCACATGTGTCACCAGTCTCAATACATGTATGTCAAACTTTGCAAAATATTAAAGTCCTATAATTTTTCATCCGAGTTTGATAAAATCATCAGATTTTTCCATCAATATCAGCCTGAAAATCACGTGCAGTTGATGCAAAATACTGCCCTAAAACACGGCAGAAATGTTCCCTACCATTGCAGAATATTTAGTCTCTAGTTACTGTATGTAGTGATGTACAGCCTTCAAGAAAAAGGAGGGGAACTAGCGATTGCAAATTGAAGAAAACAATACGGTACATGTATATTCCCCAGCCCCAACCGCGAGGGAGAAACAAGCATAACCATTCCAACAATGTGCCCCCAGCAAAACATTCCTGGTTTTATCATTGTAATTAGTTGAACAACTGATGACAGTTCTACTTCAATATTGTGTGCGCAACTTGCGCTTAAAAATTGTACATTGTATTCTCTTCCTGATAGATAACTTACTACAGGTATGAAATCGATACCCTGTGATCTGCGTGTCGGCAAATGATTTTAAAGGGAAATAACGTGACTGGAAGAAGTCCTCACTTTGGAATAAAACTTTTCTATAATCAAGTAAACTAATCGTGATTTCTTCCAGTGAAACTTTGGTGGTCGAAATTTCATTATAGGCGTACTCGACGTGACATTCACATTTTCTGTACAGTCTTGTTTGGATTCAATTTCTATCGGGGTCCTGCTTGAATTTAGTACTAGCATATTCATGTTCGCTTTCTCCTCGAGTAAAGAACTCAAATCAAATCTTTCCAGCCCAAATATACACTCCGGTTAGTGTATACACTCATGCTCATAATTATGGACTACTTTATAGACATTTTAGAAGTTGCCGTTTTTCCGTGAACGGTCCATCTGGGATTAATATTTGCTCACCCCGGGTGAAACAATTACAATCTAAGTATTTCAGGACTGCTGAGCATTTTGTAGCGTCCGACTCGACGCTAAAACCTGTGTTTAAAAATGGCGGTATTCAGAATGTTGCTGAGTCACGTGGTGGTTACGCGCTTGATTAGACTTGTAACAGACAATTCTGATGTTAATTTAATGATAAGTGACATTAGATTGAAAATTATCAGTTTTTTGTGTTGTTGTTTTGATTAATTTTAATACCATTTTTCATGATTTGTGGTGGATTTTTTAAAAAAATGAATATGTAATTGTTATTGCGCTCAAACGTATTTTATTTTTTTACTATAGTCATCTCATGAAATCCAAAAATTGCTTCACATACTGCGTTTCTGTGAAATAAACACTTGTCTTGAATATTTTGGACGATAAAGGAAAAAGAACTTAAGTATCACCAAAATATTCCATAATTATGAGCAGGAGTGTATATTGGTATATGTCTTAAGTCGTATAGTTCTTCGGGCATTTTTAAGTGCTCCCAGTCATGTCATCGCCTGTTAAAGGCCCGCAGTTGAGACAGTGGATCAGCGCCCTCTATGAATTAATATAAAAATGGGACACAATTTCACATCCCAATACGAATTAAATTATCCGGTGTTGTGAGATATAGCACGACAGGTATTTTATTCTTGCCGCTTGTAGATTGTATCATTATAGATGTAGATATGAATTTATATATACATGTAGTCGATTTCATTCACAATAATCTCACCCACTCAACATTTTGTGATCGTTTACTGAAAAATTTAAAGTGAAATTTTAATCTAATTTTGTTTAATTCCTGTTATACGTAAAAATGTACACAAAAAGTCTCTTCGTTTTTGACACATTACTGCTTTTAATTGACTTTAATGATTTTCTGCACAATTTTGAACGAGGATGACAATATTCCATCATTACAACATTTGCATCTCCGGTAGGAGAACTTTAGAGAGGGGAAAATGGTACACATCTCTAGTTGGCTAACCCTCTCGGTAACATTGCAACAAAAAATGCACAGATTTGACATGAGATATTCTGAATCTGACACTGAAAGGATTAAATCAACCCGTTGAAGACGATTTGATTTCAATATAACACGCATTCTCCATTGACCCCAACCCGAGATATCTCATAAGTAGTCTTCAACTGGTTAACGCATACCTACGAAGCTGGTAGTAGGCCCGTTTATCTGATCCTGTAGTGATGCACGCATCCTTCTTTACAACATATTCAAAATAATTGCAAATGAACACATACAAATAATTACAAAATCTTAAACTTGAGGTATTTTTAATCGGTAAAAGGGTGACATTAGAGTGAATTTCTGGGTAATTTCACTCTTTATGGAGTGACTACATTGCCAATTTCAAAATCCCAAGCTGTAGTCACTCCCATTTAGTCCATTGACAACCGAATTAGATGAAAATTTGCATAAAATTTACTCTCACTGTGAATTCACTCCAAAGTTGACATTTCTGATACAGATAGCGACATGTGTACTCAATGAACTTTAGGTGTACATCATCTCGGAATTAAACATAACAGTGCACTTCTGTTCTAACGGACACGATTGTAACGAAATTAGAGTTATACCGAAGTAGAAATTCAGGTCCCAAAATTATCATTTATATACTTTCATTGTATGGTTATAATACGAAGATTTCCATACAACGAAAGGAAAATTGGCTGTCCCTAGGCCTTCGTTATAACGGGAGTCGCCTGCAGTGCACCCTCGTTATAAAGACGTCCCTAGGACCAAAGAAATTGTTTCTTTATGACACAAGCGTTTCTTTAGTAACAGGAATTGCAAAAAAGCAATAGAATACAAAGGAAATGCTAAGACATGGGATCAGAGATTTCACGTCTTTGATAACGAAAATTTTCGTAATAGAATCATCGTATTTCTTTATATACGAGGGGACAGTGTAAAGGCTCCCGAGTTGGTCTTTGCTACCACGATTCTAAATACAATTGGCTTTTTGGGGTCCCAGATTATGACATTCTTGGTCAAGTTAGAATGAGACAAGGATGTAGCTGTATGCTGTGACAATGCAAACTATCCAGCAAACAGGAAATGTGCAATGTCATAGGCCAATCTTGCTCGAATTACTCGACTGCACATTCCGCGCATGCAGAATGTCTTGCCAGTTGATACCAACAGTAAAAATATTGAATTAAAAAAAACATGTAGTACGCAGTGTGCAGAAACAAAGAGAATCAAATTACTTATACTTCGAACGTTCCATGAACTTTATGGGGATACACGGCTATTCATCACATATACAGTAACGTTATTTGTGCAGTATAAATAGATACTTGCAAATTCATTAGGCAATCTACTCAAAACAATTATCTAAATTGGTTCAAATTTTTTTGTATTGCTGCTCTAAACAGTATTAATATATGCCATCGGACAAGGCACTGTATCTTATTAATGAGGAAACAACACACACAGAGCAATAAGGCTGGTGGATGTACATGTACACATCCACACTGTTAGAAAATGATACAAAATGAAACTTGGCACAGAATTACATACGTTTTGGTGTGTGTGTATGTATGTGTGTGTGTGTTTGTTGTGTGTGTGTATGTGTGTTTGTGTGTGTGTGTTTGTGTGTGTGTGTACGTGTGTGCGTGACGGTGTGTGCGATGGTGTGTCTGTGTGTGTGTTTGAATGTGTGTATTTGACTGTATGTGTGTGTGTTTGTGTTTGTGCGTGTGTATGTGTGTGGTGTGGTGTACGTGTGCTGTGTTTGTGTTTGTGCGTGTGTATGTGTGTGGTGTGGTGTACGTGTGCGTGACGGTGTGTGTGTATGTGTGTGGTGTGGTGTGTGTATGTTTGTGTCTGTACGTGTGCGTGACGGTGTGTGTGATGGTGTATCTGTGTGATGGTGTATCTGTGTGTTGGAGTGTGTGTGTGTTTGACCGTATGTGTGTGTGTGTGTGTGTGTGTGTGTGTGTGTTTGTTTTACAAGTTGCTGACATCGTGATCGCACTTCGTTTGATTTATCTCCCGACAATAATAGTAAAAAATAACATTCATCCGTAGTTCTCGTATTACGGTCCATATGAGTGCAGCACACTCTTTCGTAATACAGTGTACACACATACTTGTAATCGCACCTTTCTGCATTCTTATGCCGTTGGCAAATTGACCAAATTAAAGTTAAAAAAAAATGTATTTATGACATACCTTGACAACCCAGTATTTCCTACTCAAGAAAGAAGTATATTTTACATTGTACAGCATGTCAAGTATTTTAATCAATTAAAATGTGTCACTCTTTTCATGCACGCAAAAAATAATAAGCGTTTCAAAAGTTAACCACATACATTCATCGTCAGTATATCTATTCACTGGATCATTGCGTTATAAATTCCATTATGACAAATATAGTAAATTGGCATGGTTGCTCAACTAAGACGTTGCACGTCATAATGCCTAACTTTTCTTCCTATACAATCTGTCCATAAAGAATTGGTTCAATTGAAAACATTTTCTTTTGATATATAAAGTTCATTTACAACGTAGATATGTTTGGTATATTCATAAATCCCCCAAAGACCAATACCTGTATACTGTCCCAAATGTTTGATTTCATCTCACTTAATTGTGTCAATCAAGAAAAAAAAAATCTGCAAATTACTACAAGATCGATTTGGGCCAGGATCTGTGTATCGTCCTGCGACAAACAAACAAACAAACAAACAAACAAACAAACAAACAAACAAACAAACAAACAAACAAACAAACAAACGACCAAACCAACTAGGAAAAAACACTCTTAAAATATGTAATAATGATAATACTGGTGTAATAAATAAACGGATTTTAAAAGGTAGTAATAAATATTTGCCTTGAAAAAACGCGTATTTTCTTTCATTAGTATTTCGTACATGTATTTATAATGTATATGTATTTAGTGGAACGGTGACATTGCCTAAATACAAAAAGCGGGACAAATGCAATTGATATTGTTATCATTGTGTAACGTTAAATGTAAAATCAACGTGTAAAAATTGCGTTAAATTACTGTACCTCGTATGTGTAGTCACCACTCCACACAAAATTATGCGGAACTCTTATAGTTAACACAAGCAGATGAGATGGATGTATACTGGGTATCAATTACAGATTTTGTTTGATAATTATGACACAATAAATACGTACCTTTCAAAGCTGAAAGTTTTTGATTGCACACTTTTGCATAATGCCATGACGAAAGAGGACTGTTACTGTAATAATTACGCTCAATATAAATATTATACACTGTATGCCCCTTTTCATTGGGAGGGGGTCGGATGCGGTAGTGTGCGTGTAAGCGACGGACGCGTGTACACCATAGAGGAGTACCACTATTCATAATAAAATGTTTAACATTTCATACGCGTGATTTTATTGAGATCAAACACATTCTTAGTTATGTTGTTAAATCCACGTTAAATACTGTCCATTCTTTTCTTATGTATATATTATTTCTCATCAGTGTTGTTACATTTCCGGGTTACGTTGTTGGAAGACGACATTCCATTTTTTCTTGATAAGCAGGGACCTATAATAGCCCACCCTCAGAAATAAATCAAGTTGAATTGAATTATTGAATTGCTTATTTGTACCATAATTATAGTTACTCGGGGTTTAACCATGAATTGTGAAGTGCGAGGACATTATTTTGAACTGATTTTCTTTTAAACATCGGCACAATACATCCATCAGCTTCCAAGAGCTTCATAAGAATATTGTCCCCACCATGTATAGTGAATCTAGGCCCATCGAAACCAGTTCACACCAGAACATAAAGTTCGTGCATAGAATTGAACATGATTGTGACTGTCAGCGTTCAGAAGCTTCATACAGTCCCATTGCAATAGTCTCATTGACCCAGTTCACACGGTTATTTATTCGCTTTTACTTAAGCCCGTACTGTAGGGTGTGTGTGCATGGCACTTTGCCTCGTGAACCCGCAAAGCTAATTAATTTGTTAACATCCGACTTTCTTAGTCAGCATTTACGCAGCATCATAACTGATTGTATCATGGCCAAATCCGTAGACATAAGCTGCATAATGATAATCTGACGACCTGACACTAATTTGTTTTGCGCATGTCTATTTATATGTATCAAACATTTAAGGCCTATATCATCATACATTCCCAAGCAATAGGGCCACAACTAAAAAGTAATAAAAACAATCATCAAAAATTGTATGTACAGTTATTAATTTTAACTCAAATTGAGTAAATGTAACAAAGTTACGATGCCCCCATTTGAAATATCTGGCTAATCTCACGCAACATAAATCACGCTGCGTAGTTGTTGGTATTCGGCAAGTATTTTAGGCAATTTAAGTCGTGCGATCCCATTACTAGCCAGTTGAAATTTTGGTAGTCAATGGATAGCACAATACCGCACGATACTTACTGATATCGCTCGATATCACTCGAACAAGTCACGTGACTTAAAGGCGGCTATACCTGGCTGTAGTGCTGCTATCTATACTTATATCATTTAACGGAGGCTACGAGTGGTTAATCTTCTATGAAGGATCCTAACTTTTTAAGGGTTGGAAAATATAAAATTCATGTTCTTTCGGGTTGAAATTTGAAATCACCATAATCCCCCCACATAACTGACCATCAATTTGTGCGGGGTATAGCTGCCTGTAACGATGACACGCGGATTAATACTTCCACCCATTCCCTGTCCCTTCACGTATTGTGCGATATCCTAAATGTTGTTGGTACCTGTATCTGGCTACGGGACTATACCGAATTTTCAGAACCACCTGTACATTATAAAATGCATAATAATGTATCTTTTATGCTAAACAAGGTTATACGAAAAGGACACTCCATTATGCATGTACCCGGGTGGTGATCATATTTCAGTATCGTTTACAAACCTACGTCTTATAAATGGCTCTCGCAATGCATAAGATAGCACCGTTCTCACTGAATGTATATCTTGAGTCCTCTGTACTCAGGATTGACTAAAATATCAATTAATTGAATTATGTCCCTCTTATTTTTTGCATCCTCTTTTTTGAATACGTCATATAATCAAGGAATGACAGTACATAAATCCTCTACAAGAGGTAAATACATAATTAGTAATACATGTCTAGTTTCCTGTCCCTCCTTGCCATTTTCGAATAATAAAAACATCCTTGGGGCCTGTTTCATAAAGTTGTTCGTAAAGTTACGCACGACTTTACGAACGACTTGAATGTGAAGTGACAAGTAAAATTTCAAAAATGTTCATGTCATTTTAAGAAAGTGTCAATTAGATTTTGCCCAAAGATAAAGTTTGCATTGAAATGCTTGTTAAATGGTTTTTAAGAGTAAGAATGTTTATCTGTGTTTGCGTATTTCATCATTAGGAGATGTGATTTCAAAAGTTAAAGAATCACACTTGCTTTGCCATATTCAAGTCATTCGTAAAGTCATGCGTAACTTACGAACAGCTTGATGAAGGCAGGCCCCAGATGTCATTCGTTTGCTTCCCTTCACTCAAGAGTCCTGAATAGAGACTCTTCATCATCGTGTTCCTATGGTAAGGCCATTACCTGTATGTTATAATTATGCATATGCAAAGGCCGTTTATTGTATTCATTATGTATTATATTAGTGGCCTTTGCATAGGTACAAGGCATACAGTTAGCGACCTTTGCAAAGGCACGCTGCGTTCCCGCCTTTTCGGGAAATGCGGAGCTGTACTCTCACTTCTTACGTCTACATTTATTCATCTGTTCATTAGATAAATTGAAAAAATTGATCGCAAACAGGGTAACTCCATTTTCCACCAAAATTGAGTTCTAACATCACTATACCACCTACTTACCTGGCGATAGTATGAAATTTGAAGCCAAATTCGACCAGCAAGTACAGCATATCTCGGGTTTTACTTTTATTTTTTCACAGGCACGTGTATAAACTCGCGTGAACAAACTGCAGGAATTCATTTTTCTCCAAACTTATTAAAGTGGAGTCAACCCGTTTTGCGCTAAACTTCTTCATTCTTATTTGTTACACACTTCTGTTCGTAATATGGACGCAATTTTCTCAATGGAACATCGATAGAAATGATCGAGACTTCTGTAGCATTAAAACAATCAACACATGCAATCAGCCGCAACTCTTCGATTGTTTAAGCCTGATCATTGTTGTACTTGGCACAACGTAAACTCCCAAAGTCACGTCAGAATTTCGTAGGAAGATAACTCGCTCTCCGTATACACCCAGAACAAGGCACCAATCTTTCTGAGAATCTCCGATGTCAAAACCCCATTGTGATCTGCCCCTCACTCACACCTGTTTCGTTGGACGGAAAGTAATGTATTCACTTTAAGTTGTTCCTCACTCTGATGGTTAGTTTAATCCATCGACTTGCGACCAGAAAGGGTTTCGACAGATGTGTTCACAGATTCTCAGTGCATCAGGGTAGCCAGTTTAACGTTTTTAACGCCCAAAACACCATATTTGGCGGTTTTTAAACATCGTTTGGCATTGAAGAATTCAAAGTGCACGCCAAACGGCTATTTGGCTTTTTCAATGACATACCTAAACAATCATCATAAAACTCTATTTTCCGGGGATTTTCATTAATATGTGCCACAAGAATCCAAAAGTAGCAGCGCGCATGTACTTCACGTGCAAAATCTGGCTGCGCGTAAATGTGCGGCACTCAAATTTTCGGCTGCGGCAGTGTTAGAAATTGATTCAAACGTAATTTCCAACCACATCAAGCTGTGCTCCCCATAAAATGCATCAAATGCAAGGCTAGCGTTTTTTTTCACTGAATTTGGCATGTAATTTGGCGTTTTGAGAATAGGTAGACTTGGCAACCCTGCAGTGCATCCGATCATCAGCTTTCCTCCGCGATTCTTATGAAGTCTTTCATGAGCACACAGGCTTCTGATCCGATCGGCGTAGGGGAAGCGTGGGGCGCGCCCGTGCGGTGTGTACCGCTTCTCTTCTGCATATGAAATCTCAGATTATCGCTCGACACCTAACTTTAGAATATCACCACACCAAAGTTGTCCAGAGCTTTCGCAAGGCACTTAAGTAAAAGAAAACCTCCTCGCGCGATATGTACTGGCAGACAGTCCCCCATGATGGTTGCCATTCTAATGGTTCAATATCCACCATGATTTTTGTGTACAGCATATCAAGGGTAACGGTTGGCTTGGGGTACCGCAAGTTTGTGAGACCGTCGGTTGAATGTCGATTTTGAAACGTGTACAAGTAACAAAACCTGTAGAGAAAAACAGACGAGACGAATTAAGACATGTGAGTTAATAAAAAAGCCAACCACTTGTATCAACGATGTTCTACAGTACGTATATCGACATTTTCCAAAGGAAACTCAAAATCGATATTTTGACCGCTATTGTGACTTATTGAAAGATCGTCGACGCTGTGAATCCCTGTGATCTTGAAGAAAAAGACCCAAACATCCATCTGACTTGCCCATAATATAAAGGGTATATTGCGCAATGCTATATTACCCCTTACACCTGAAGATGTAAGTTATGTGTTTACGTTCCATGGAAAGTGCACCTGCATTTGTAGAAATTTTGTAGTTAAGAAAAAAAACCCCTGTTTTGAACCATTTGTTCTTGCCTGAGCTGAAGAAATGATTTTGATTCATTTTGAAATTATTTCATGTATGCATTCAGAAGTCTAATTTTGGCTAACTATAAGAAATGTTAAATTTAAAAAGAGAAGGCACGCTTTAATGTAAGTTATGTGTTAACGTTTCATGAAAAGTGCACCTGCAGAGGTGTCGGAAAATTTTCACTGGAAAATTCACGGCCAAATAACTGAAAAAGTTGCTCAGTTAAAATTTTAGTGGGTGGGGGGGGGGGGGTTGGAGCGAAATTTTCGAATAACACTAAAATCCCCGTAGTTTCATTACTTTGAAAAAAAATCGGGGGTGGCGCCCCTGCCCCCTTTGGCG